>OMNV01007797.1:26094-50286 GCA_900303265.1 Brotula barbata | reverse complement strand
GTTTACTTATTTTTTTAATCCGTTTGGTTGACGTTACTGGGTATACACATCCAAATCGAAAATAAAATACATATTTGTTCATTATTAATTATTAATTATTAGAATTATTATCAACAACAATAATAATAACAATAATAATAAAACATTCTATATAAACAGTGATATTTATGTATGTAGAGCTGTTGGTGTGTGTAAAACGTTCCACAGTTATGATTTTGAAATCAAACGAAAGGGGTCAAAAGGGCTCGTAGCTGAGAGACAGCAGTGAGACACGCAGAGTGGCAGGTCTCGTCCCGGGCTCACCCCGTCCATCCCAGAGAGACACAGAGGACCCGTCAGAGACAGAAACATCAAGAATCAAAGTGCAGGCAGGAACACCCCGACTTCACCCCCAAGAAACGACTGACACGATCATCAACTGCTGTTTACGCCATTAAAGAATGACGAATTCCATCTGCGGCAAAACATCAAAATATATGTCACCAGGACTGAACTACACCCAAACCACAGAGGCCATAATTAGACACCAAGCAGCTGTTCAGCATTGGAACTCTTGGCAACGAGGGTGGAGAATGTGTTACAATGAGCAAACAGGAGAAAATTAAAATTCCTCCTGGGTTATGAAATCAGCAGTGGTGGTGATGACAGTGGAGATGAGCTCGTCTCCTGCGGTTGCAGCCACACACGCCTCACGTCTGAGCCCCTCCCCTCCCCCCCCCCAGGAGGAGAGACAAGTCTCCTTCACCTTGGAGATGGATGCTGGCCAGAAAGATATTCATGAGTTCCAGTATTGTACTGCAATCTTCTTCAGCCTTCCTCTCCTCCTCCCTTTTTCCATAAATAACCAGTTCAATCGTGAGAACACTCACACACACACACACACACACACACGTCCAACAGGCTGATGTCACCGGTCACCGGTGTCCTGGAGGATTGAATTAGAAGGAGAACAGGGCACAAACACACACAGACACCATCAACAGTGGCATCATCATCATCATCATCATCATCATCACCTCATCCCCGATGAGTGACACTCTGTGATTGAGGATGCACCTCCTCCACAAGGTGGCAGCGTGTTGAAGGGCAGGTCATCTGTCACAGCTGACGGGACACAAAGTGAGGAGATTAATGGACGGGCTCAGGCAGCGCAGAGCCAGGAGAGATAATCCCAAAGTCCGATAAATCAAAGCATCTTTGGTAAACAACAACGCCAAGCAGTTCATCAAGGAGCTCCAGACTGGACCATAAATCTGCTGCACGTCTTCCTGATGAGCAACCAAGGTTTCTGAAATCTCATTCATGTAAAAGAAAACACAAAAAACCACTTGAAAAAGTTGCTTTGCTATGTAGTTGCAACTCATTCCTACAGCAGCAGAAAATCAGCCTCCATAGCTCCTCCCACCTGACAACACCAGACATGATTGACAGCTGAAGTTGTGAGTCCCCTTGTGGCAAATGGTGGTAATTTGTGGCCTCAAAATTTTTTCCCAAAAACAGATTACAACATTACAGCACTAAATTTACAGACGACTATCAAGATGTAACAGTGAGTTCAGAAAATTCAACAAAAATTATTATTTTGAAGGTTAAAAGGAGCTTTAAAGAGCGATCAATGCTGAGAATAAGACGATAGGATTGGTGCGATTGTGTGAATGTGGCCGTGTAGTTGTAGATTTAGGCTACATAATCCCTACCTGTTAATCCAGAAAAGTTTAAATGTGTTTTTAGGCATTGACTGCCGATATTTGGATATGGGTGGGAAAAAAAATACAAAAAAAGAAGGAAAAAAAAAAGAAAAAAACAGCATAAATCTCATAATTAAGGACAATGGGCTGATTTAATGATCTTTTTATGTCGTAACATGTGTGTCTACAAATACATAGCTGCTGTAATGATTGTTAAAAGCTATAAATCAACATAATCCATTAAAGCTGAGCTGAACTCAGCTAGGCCGCGCCGCCGCCGCCACCGCCGCTGCTGCTGCTGCTGCTGCTTTATCACACCAATTACAGCCGGGTAAAATTTAGACTGCAGGAATTCCAGTATTCCCAAATCAATTTAGATTCCCAAATCACCATTTTCTCCGAGGAGGCAAAAACAGCCAAAGAGCGACTTCTAATTTTAGCCTCTGTAATTAGAAATCATGTAATTAGTCACATTCCATTCGTGGTACTACTGAGGACAGACACAATGAGACACCTTTCCCTGTGTAACAGGACGGGACAGCTTTGAGTTTTAGGTTTATAAATGACTCCTGTGGCTATTATCAAAGCATTGATACTCACCGTTGCTGTATTGGACGATAACTGATAACCTTTCCTCTATCAAACTCTTTCTGTACCATCTGTCGGTGGTAATCGTCTCTACCTAATGGTACTACAGATCCTCTCTGTGTACCATTAGACGGTTATAAAGTAAGATTTCTCCTGTTTTTTCTGTTCTTGTTTAGAGCCCTTCATCATCACCTCAACCACAGCACACAGATGATGCTTTTATTGCCACCCGTTTCCAGGGGTGGATGATATTCCCGCAAAAACATCGTAGGACATATGTGTGTTGCACTGCAGAGGTGGAGATGGTAGATCATCAGGAGAGGACACACACATTCACCTGTTCCACGGTCCTCCGCGAGGGCCGAGGAAAAGGTGCAAGACAGAATATTGGTATTGCCAAAATCCAGCTCTTATTATAACTAGAAGGCACTCAGGGTCCATACCACCACCAAGGATGAGCAGCACCACGGTACTAACCTGTGGCAACAGACCCAAAATTGCAAGAGATAAGAAAAAAAAAAGTTAAAAATCTAGTTTGACACAAATGGGCCAATGTGGATGGAAGAATCCAGGAAAATAAGAATTTGATCCTGACTTACACTTCAATAGTTATTGGCCAAAACACAGAAGTTGCTATTACAATGCCACCATTACAGCCAACCAGTATCAAAATTTCAGCTTCGTCGGATCATGTCCTACCAACCAAGTTTCAAAGAAACATTTGAAGATATCCTGGGAACTGGAAGACAAAGATGACAGAAAAAACCACCCTGGTGGAGGAAATGATCAGTTTTCTTTAAGGCTTTTTAAACTTTGTACGTCCCTTTTCAAATGCCTCATGGGTCACCAGGAGGTGGAAAACGGTTACTGTGTGGCTGATTTTAGCCTGTTGCGTGGAGACTGCAAACCAGGTGATGCATCAGCCAATGGCAGGAAGCCAGAGCCAGACACGAGCGTCAAGGTTGGTGTGGCTGATGGATGGAAGTGTAGAACCAGCACTTGCCAAGCCGACCACGCTGCCATAAATTACACGTTTACTGCCGGCTGCGGCTCTCTGCGGCAGCCGGCATTTCTTCTGATGTCAGCAGTGTATTATCATATTTAATCAGGGCCCCAGCAACCAGAGTTAAACGGGTGGGAGACCGCAGTGGTCATTTTTGCATTTGTGTAAACATGATTTATATCACAAACAGGAGAATGTTGATATTTATAGCTGTTTATTAAGCTGAGTTCAAAGCTTCGGTGGTTTGTTTTTCCATAGCATTTTATTTAATGTAATCCTTTTACGGTGACAGACGTGTTTTGCAACCCTTCAGCAGAGGTTATACGGCAGCAAACGCAACTCCTGTTAAAACATTTACAGTAGAATTCAGTTCATTACATGGAAGGCGTGCACGGTGGAAGTGCACGATGTTGACTGAAGCAGAAAGGTTCTTTTTAACACGCACGGCTCACAACTGGGACTATTTTAAGTTGTGACCAGGCTCGAAGTAAACAAACAATCTTGACTGAACCAAGATAAATGAAGTCAATTTAACCACGCAACCCACTGTTTGTATCACTCGAAGGCACGCACACACGCACTCACACACGCAGACACGACACACATTTTCATCAGATATCCGTTTTCGTGACTTTGGTGGCACACTGAAGGGCAGATTGTGTTGCGAATAGCTGTTGTACCTGAAGTAAAAAAGTAGTAATGTTTTGTTTTGTGTATCAGATTGAGGGGGAAGCAAAGCTGAAAACATCATGATGTGGCAAAAACTGGCCATGTTATCCTCAGCAATTTTGAAGATATTCTCATGTAAAAACTGCCCCACTACAGACTAGATTTAAAAATGGTTCCAACAAAAACATCCTTGTACAAAAGAAAATAAATCAATTATGGTAATAAAAATAAGGGTACAGTGTAAATATATATTCATATTTATAATTTTCTAACTGTATTTACAATGTAGTGAATGCTGCAATGGACCACTGCGCTGACATATACAAAGTAAGCGTGTCCTTGCAAATGTTTCATCTGGATTTGGTCTGTAAAGCAGGATGCTCTCCGTCACTACAACAAAAACTGACACACGAAGTCAGTCCCTTCGGTACCTCTGATCTGTGGAATGCCCAAAGTGGAGAGAAGAGAGAGAATCTGTTCTTTTTTTGACAAACATCTACTCCTGGTAATACAAAGTGCACTATAAACATCATAGTCACATCACCACCAAGACCCAGGAAACGGCTGCATTCATCAGTCCATGTGACCCATCAAGTCCTTCAAGGTCCCCCCAAGCCCCTTTTCTCACAGAGCACCAGTGTTTTAGCTTCATCTCTGGGAATGTGGGGAAGAGTCCAACCCCATGAGGCAGGGAGCGGAGGACGGGAAGAGGAAATGTCAATGTTTGTCTGAATCGGAGATGAGGTATCAGCGTTTCTTAATGGCTGCCCCGTTGGAGTGTGGAGGGAACTTTGGCAGGCAGGGCTCCTCGGCTCCAGCATCGTGAGAGAATACAGAGTCCTCACCCGAGGAGCAAGTGGAACTGCGGGTGTCGGGGTAGTTGGGGGAGTATTGGTCCAGAGGCACAGACAGCTCCAAATACTCCTGAACGCACAGACAGACAGAGGTAAGACATCTAAGACATCAATCTGACTGAGGATCCAGTCTCAAAACGATTCAATCATTTCCTCCTTTCAGACATTCCTAAAATAAAACTGTATATTATTAGTTAAATACTATTACAAAGACATCACAGACATAAAGAATAAAAAGTGCTATAATAGCCCCAGACTGGGGAGGATTCAACACAGACATGTTTTGGTGAGCAGAGCTGGACTGACCTGGTTGGCCGTCATGGCCAGGCAGCGGTCTAGATCCTCCACCAGCTGTTTGAATGTGGGTCTATGAGAAGGCACAGCATGCCAGCAATCCCTCATCATCATATACCTGCAAAGAGGAAGAGACTCTAATGAAGCAGTCCACAATCTACCGCGTTCCGCTTCAGGCTCCTGCTGGAATGCTTCGATCATCCTTTCAGCATCACATTAAATTAATTGCACTGCTGAGCCTGAAGGGGTAAAAACAAACGTTATCACTGCATCAATTTAAATTTGAGCTGTGCGTTGTTCCCTTACAGCTCGTGAGTGCACGTGGAAGGTTTGTCCATACGGTGACCCTCTTTCAGCAGCTTAAACAGCTCCTCCACTGGGACGCCGGGGTACGGAGAGCCTCCCAGGGTGAAGATCTCCCACAGCAGTACCCCAAAGGACCAGCTGTAGACATACACAGACAAGAAAAAAAACATTTTTCTCTCAATGTTTTTCCTCACATTTGACCAAAAATGAGTTGGAAAAACCATGACAGGCAACACTCACACATCACTTTGGTGTGTGTATATCCGGTCGAACAAAGCCTCGGGAGCCATCCACTTGACTGGTAGACGACCCTGCAGGAAACATGTGTGCATTATAGCCCCCGTACTCACACTGTGGTCAGTAACGGCGAGACGAACAATAAGCGTACTTACATTAGTGGTCTTCTTATAGTAATCAATGTGGTGGATATCTCTTGCCAGGCCAAAATCGGCTATCTTCATCACGTTGTCCTCAGTTACCAAAACGTTGCGAGCAGCGAGATCTCTGTGGATGCACTGAAGAAATAAAACAGTTGTTACCCCTGACCTCCATCCTACGTTACAGGAAAGTTGATGTGATTCAGCATCTCAACCTCCAAGAGCCGATCAGTAGAGGAGGTTGGACTCTGGATTAAAATGCTCGTAGGATGAGTTACCTTTTTGGAAGCCAGATACTCCATGCCACGAGCCACTTGATAAGCACAGGACACTAGATCTTTGATGGACATGTTCTCCACTGGAACCTGGTCAGGGTTGTAGCAGTACTCCATGCCCGGTGGGCGCCGAGCTCGCAAGTACTCCCGCAAGTTGCCCTTGGATGCGTACTCTACAATCACATACAACGGACCTGCAAACATAGCGGAAAAACATTAAAGGATTGTAAGAACAGACGTAAGAAAATAATTCAGAATTTATAACAGGAATTCTTGCAGAATCGTATTTACTAGTCTATTACTTTATTTATCTGCAATAATGGAAACTTTATGTGCAAAGCAGCCTTGTAAGGTGAGAAATTAAATGGAAAGGAATGACACCCAATTTAAAATCTGGACCAAAAGGATTCTCTACATTGACAAAATCTGATTTCTTCATGATGTGAGCAATCAATAGGCACAGAAAATATTGTGCAAGTACAATGGAAACACTGGTTTGTATAATGATGGTACAATAGTAAACATTTTATGGTTCTCTGAAAGTTCACTCAAATCCAGAGGCAATAAATATTTCCCATTTAATGCATACCTGTTATTAACTTGACACAAAGCAGCTATAATAAATGCTCTCCTTTAATTATCAAGGAAGTTGCACAACTACGAGCGCCTGGTGTTTCTAGTGTGGAGAAAACAGAGCAAACTTCACCAGCAGCCATTAGAGCTTAGCTTTTCTCCACAGCAAACTGATGATCAGTGCCAGGTCTTGTCAAGGATGATTTGAGAACTATGGTAACCCTGGCAGCAGCTGTGGTCGACTCAAACTGGGAGCTCGGAAGCTTGTGTCAGAGTCATTTATTCATGCTGCCGTACACATCTCTCAGTGTATCTGAGGGACAACAGGTTCTGGGAATGTGTGTGTGTTTTTCTGCGCGTAGAGCAGGTCAGTCTTGGGCCCCTGTCTGCCTGGGTCTTACCGTCCTGTGTACAGGCTCCCAGCAGATTAATGATGTTCTTATGCTTCCCAATGATCTTCATCATCTCCATCTCTGAAATCAGGTCCGACAGGTCTTTCTCTGTGGCATCAGCTGGAGGGGAAGGGAAATAAAGCATATTAGGGTAATGTCTTATGCTATATAGACATGATAGCTTTCACAGCCGAAATCTCTGGAAGTTAAGTTTTTGAAGATGGCTGAAGTAAAAGCTCCCTGGGGAAAAACACTTTAAATTTACCAGACAATAAATGCTTCTTTCCCAACATCCCTACGCTGCGTGGTTAAATGAACGCTGTTGTATATCCAATGTCAAGGGTTCTCATAAATTGTTACTCTGCTCTCCGTTTACACAGTGGCTGGGAGCCAGAGGCAGATGTCTCTTAATATCTGTCAGTTTTAGTGTGACAAATTTTCCCTCCCAGGAGCTTTGGCTTAAAGCTTTAAAGTAACATTACCACAGTATACAGAGGTTTCTTTTTGGTAACACTGCTTCATATTTCATCCACTTATTAGGTTCAATAGTGGAGCCCAATGAATATATTGATAGCACAGGATTATTGGCTGATGTCAGCGTATCACATAGATATGAACATTTGCTATATTGTGACGCACTAGAGGAAATTGCAGTACGAAAATGCTCAATTGGCTGGATTGTTGGAAATATTTCATGTTTAGTTTTTTAATAGTTTAACATGCGATGAAGTTAACCGTTTAAAAAGTATTGTTGCCTGGATCAGATCTGAATAATCAAAGATGGCTTTTGTCTGTAAGGTTTGCCAACTTTTCAGAGCAATGTTATCCACCTTTTTTAAAGCTAGCAAATATCAAACCATCAGCCTCTGTTCTGTATCCATCACACCAACCAGACTGAGAGAAAAAGTTTAACTTCTAACTTACATTTCAGCATTTTGACAGCAACCTTGGTCACACGATTTGGCTTCTCTTTGTCGAGACCCAGCGCCTCACCCATCACCACCTGACCAAAGCAGCCTTCACCCAAAGGCTTTCCAAGAACAAGTCTGCGAGAGGAAAAACAGAGAAATTCAATGACAAAGGACTTACTGTAAATGTTTTAGTTTAATTTCTTAGTTAAAAAGTTTAATACATACCTCTCTCTGGAAAGTTCCCACCGGGGATCCTGGGGCAGTTCATACTCAGACACCCCTGACAGCATTGGAGAGCCACTGGAGGAGAGGCGAGAGGGACGGACCAGCATTACCCCTGAGTGGATGGAGGAGCTGGAGTCCACAGACACCTGAGGTAAAGAGCACTGACATTACTCCCTCATAGTGGCACAGACACCATAAGAACAAGAACTCCACAGAGTACTGACAAATTTCTAAAGCATGTTAAATGCAAAACCCACTTCTGCCGAGACTCGAGCGCCATACCTACCTGATTAACAATACCTTAACGATCCACATGGAGTCTGAAAGCTCTAAAAATGCTTTTGTTTTCATTAAGGGATTAACATAAAAGCTGCTGGAATGCCATGATTGTGTAAGCTGATAAAATGCACTTTATAGATTTATAGAATGTGCGCAAATGATAGATATTGAGAGAGGAAAAGGTAAAAATATTCCAAACCCCCTATCTACTTTCTGTTACCTGTCTGCGCAGGGGGATGCTTTTGGCAAGCTTGTGTACAGCCAGCTGGCTGTTGAAGTCGGTCTTCTTAGAAGAGGTTCGCATCTTGATGATAATTGCCGTGGCCACCATGACAGCAATAATAAAGAAACCAACACAGTAGATGACGACTTCAAGGTAGGTGTGGCTGGCTGGAGGATAGTGTGGGACTGCTGGATGGGAGAGCGCAGGGTGACAGGGGGTGGGACGAGGGGGTAAACTGCCATGAATTAAATGCAACTGTACACAGAGGGGCTGTACATAACCAAACACACCACATGTATTCCTGTTTGGTACACAGCAACACAAACAAGTGATGTCCCTCCCACTCAAACAAGCACACACACACAGAAATGCACATACACAGACACACACGCTGCCATGTTTAAAAACCAGAGCCTTTGACACAGTCACACATGAGACAGGAGGCCTAGGCACAAACTCCTACTCTGGTACAATAATCACTTCTTTGAAGCATAGGGTTTCACTCTGCATTCTGAGCCAGAGTGAGAAGTGGTCATAGTCCCTTGGATCGCAGAGCAGCCGAGCTCACTACAGGCGCTGGCTAGACCTGCTGAGAAAAACGCAATCCAAAAATCTGTCTTACACAAGCTAATGGCCCCGGTGTTTGGTTGTTCGACAGATGCAAAGTTCTACAATAAACCACCAATATAAACTATGTTGGTAATGAATATTTGAAGCTTCGGCAGTGTGCAAAGGCTCTGATTTTTAAAAAAATCAAAAATTAAAATCAAGAACCTATAGGCTACATGTAAGTATACAGTACATCATTTCTACTTAATTAATCCTAATACAAATGGTTCATGAGGCTAGGCCTTAATAAATGTAGCTGCTTGTCAATAGAATGATCATAAATGAATGAACAAAATGAAAAAAATGTATCTCTCTCCCTTTGTAATGAAATTTAAAGTTGTGTGTTGGTGCTGGTGTCAAACAACAGTTAGTGACAAAACACAGCATAACATAAACCTGAGATTTTGCATTGTCACAGCTCTCTGAGCAGCATATTAAAGTGGGAGCAATTGATTCAGATCATGTTTTTTTCCTCCCATTAAATGAAAACACCAACATTTATTTGTACCAATACAGGGGTGTAATAGTCTCGCGAGAAATATACTTTGGCTTTCACCTTGGTTTGGGATGTGGATTGGGGGACTGGAACTACATGATATAACCATTTATCGGGTCTGTGTTTAGGCTGACCTTTTTCCTTAAATCCTGTTTAATCAGACATTTTCTTGATAGCTGCATTGCTTCTAAAATTCATGACTGCAGCCTTACCTGAGGAGAAGTAGACGTTTCACATTTTCTCAATCACAAAACTGAATTACTGGTCCATCCTGAACTTTGAACTAAAATGATTTGTAGTTATAATGTAATATCAAGTACCTACGAGTTGGGACAGCTGTTAGTTTATGGCGATATTGCAGACAGTTATTACCAACGAAAAGTCTTATGGCATCAGTATACATCAAATGGAGCTTGGCTGTACAAAGTTGTGCCTAACTATTTCAGAATGTAATTATGTTCATTCATGTTGAACACCCGTAAACACAAAGGTAGCCGTCATAGAGAGGAGAGCGTTTCTGCATCTTCAGCACATCTTTGATTAGATGCGACTAATCATATAAACGGGGATGACGACACACACTTTCACTTTACTCTCTAGCAAACACAAAGGAAAGCATTAAATTAAATTTGTACCTACTGTCACAGCTCAACACCGATGGCCAACTGCTGTATGAAGTGGCCATGACAGTCTGTTTGTCTTTCATAGAGATTTTGGCAGACAATCCCTGAATTTCAACAACCCGAAAGGGGGTTTCAGATATCCCATGGGATATGCCACTGTCTAGGTGTATATTCATTAAACATGTTTCAGACAATTTCTTTAGGATCCTATTTGTTTTATCTAAAGCAGAATAATTTCATTTCCTACTAATTGATTAGAGCGCATCCCAAACCAAGGGCATGATACCGACTTAAGTATACATAGTGAAGTATTACACCCCGAACCAACACCGGCAACACCAGTGAGCTGCATTTGTGTGAAAAGATGACTGACAAGCAGCTTGATAATTGGACAAATGCCCATTCAAGGAATAAGACACATCCACTGCAGTGGGCCAATTATCAAAGCCAGACGCTGTGTTCACAGCAGGAAATGACATAAGTGATACATGTCATTTGTAGTGCTTGTCGAAAAAAATCAGTGTTACACCAAATCAAACGTAAACACCAATTAAAGAGTAGAACTAGAGAGACAGTTCAAAGTGAAATCTGATCAAAGCTGCCAAATGACCCTTTAATGAATATGAAGTACTGGATGAGGCCATTATGTATATTCTATAGGAACTCTGGCTAAACATGAGACTGTTTTTGTTGTAAACTTTAGTATTACGGCAGTCAAGGCAAGAGGCTCATGGGCTGTTTGGCATTCTGTGATTTCACTTAAAAGGAGCAGAGCATGACCCATACTCTCCCATCTTGAGTGTTTAGATGGAGCATGAGCCATGCTAAGGAGAGAGAGAGGTTTAGTAGAACCCTGCTCGGCTTCCTCTCACATTTCTGAACAGAACTAGAGTCACAAAAGACCCCATTCTGACAAATGTGGATTGTGGACAGCCAGGCTGGAGGAGCAAAAAAAGAGAAAGAAACTCAGGAGAGAGACAGAACCACTGATACCTTCAAAAACGGTCAACCATGCAGAGTGATGAGAGAACCCGATAGAATTGCCAGCCAAGCAGGTATACTCCCCAGCGTCATCAAAAGACACATTTCTCAGTCGGAGGACTTCCATTTCCTTGTCCGTGGTGTTAAGGCCGGCGGTCTAGAAAATAACAAAGGAAGCAGACCCAACAAGAGGCCCAAGAGGAAAAGGGGAACCATGAGTAAAGGATTTTTGAAAGAGGAAGAGGATGGAGGAGCGTTCTCCTCTTCAATCCAACACCATCTGCCCAAAGATATCACCCAGAGCCCCTGGAGAGGGCTCTGCCAGGGAGAGCTTTCCAGTCTCTGTTAGTGGAAGAGTTGGTTAGATAGAATCTGCACTGTTGGACCCAACATTGGGCCATCCCATCACCATATCATAAACCTCAGTCTCATCTCTACATGCAAGAGATGGATAACATGGAAACTTCCTCAGCAGAACAGGACACAGTCTTCAGACATCACACACACAATTCTCACACTGTTGCATACATGTTCACTAAATGGGGCCTGTGAGAGGTGGTTAGGATCAAAATCCAATGAGATTTGGATTGAGGGTAACTGGACTTGTTTTAAGGTATTTGAAGACATTTTGCCTCTCACCCGAGGCTTTTTTCCAGTACTGAAGATGTCCCTTGGATGAAAGGCAAAACATCTTCAAGAATCTTCGAGTCTAGTTGCCCTTGATTCAACCCTCCTTGGATAACCAAGACCTAGATGACTGAGAATCATCACAGACATCACAGAGTAAAAAAAGAGCTCAAAAGTGTGGAGAAACAAAAAAGGGTAGCGAGAAAGAGAGACGAGAGAGAGAGAGCCAGAGAGAGAGGGCGAGAAAGCGAGAGACTGTGAGCTATGCACAGAGGACTTTGAAGGGCAAGGGAGCGAGAGTAATGGAAGAAGATGGCAAGAGAGGCCCTTATTAGGAGGGCACAGCACAGGCATGGGGCAAGAATGAGAATGGGTCCAACATAAACCTGAGACTAAACACATTCAACTGTTCTGCTGGGAATTTTCCATAGCGTCATTTACAGTGAGGAGCACTGAGGCAGGAGAGAGGGAGGGAGAAATGGAGGGAGGGAGGAGAGAAACAGCTGAGGTTGTCTCTAGTTATAGGGCCCTAGATTTCCAGGTGGTCCTCAGTGTTGTCCTGTGCTGCTGCGTGGTGGTTACCTGTGGGGTCATATCTGGTGACAGTCAGCCAGGCCGACTGATTGGCCTCTCCTATATAATTGGACACTTTACAAATATACTCTCCGCTCTCCTCCTCAGTCACATTGTAGAGGGTCAGCACCTGAGTGTCCGAGCTATTGACCCCAGAATGCTGGAAATAAAGACAAGTCATGTGCAGCACAGACAAAAAACAGTAGAGACAGGTTTAAAATATAATAAATTCTGGATAAGAACACAGCTGAATGAAGAGTAGCGTCTTGGTATTGGTTCTTTTATACAATACGACAGCATGCTGGAGATTTGAAAAAAACAACAACAAAACAGTAGCAATAAATGACGTATCCAAAATGACTCAATGCTAAAATCAAGTAAATTTCATTTGTGTTCACTTAATTAGCATTACAAAAAATATTTTTATAACTTGTGTTATGAACACTGCATAGTCAGATTTATTGTGATAGGAGTGGTTAGAGCAAGCTCCTACCTTGAGAACACGGACATATGGTAAACCATCAGGGCCAACGCGACTCCCGTTGACCTCTATGTGTTTTAGCCACTGGATATGAGGTTGGGGGTCACTGAACACTTTGCACTCAAACTCCACGTCGCTGCCCACCACTGCTGTGCGATTAGCTGGTAAGCCAGCCTGCAGGATCGGTCTATGGGGAGAGCGCTCTGCAAAGACACGTGAACATTGGTCTGGAAGTTGTCTGAACAGTGAGTCAAACATGCCATATCAAAGATGAACACAAGTGCTAAAAGCACCCAGGACACAAGTCAAATAAAACATTACGTTAAGGCTTTTTACTGGAAATTACTACAGCTGATTAAAGATAAGGTGACCGGCATATTTGGATCTGATACTGTGTAATTTATGCCATAAGCCACCTGTATAAATATTGACAAAATAGGTGGGCAGGCCATTTAAGAGTTAGATCCGGAGCCGTTATAGACTTGTAAAAAACATTTCCCCTACTAAGGAGATCTCACTGCTCATCCGCATCTCAGACTCTAGGAAGGTTACGCTATGCCCAGGGGACATAGTGACTGAGGACCTGAAGGTTTGATTTACAGAACCAGTGGTACAAGGGCAGGTCCTATAGGGAGTAATCACTTCTCGCCTCACTTACATTTCACTCCGGTCACAAGAAAACAAGTCTAATTTGTCAAATGGATGACAAAGACATTACTCCGTTAGCCTAAACTAATGTTTTTCGACTCTGTCCTTGTGGTGTTAGTATGGGGATTACATTTAATCCGTTAATCAGGTATCGTGGTGTGAAACACTAGTGAAATTAATCCACCATGTTACTACAGCTTCATGAATATCCAACCGTCATCAGGAAGGTACGGAAACACTTACCGACTACGTCTAGCTGGTAGGTGTGATTGATGCTGCCATACTGGTTTTCCACCACACAGGTATAGTTCCCCTTGTCGGAGGGTACCACAGACTCCATGATGATGGTCCATACATGGTCACGGACCTGGGGGGACAAGTTACAGCTGTTGGTATAGTTGTCATAGTCGAAATAAAAAGGCCTGATTTTTAATAATTTAACTGTTTGCTGTGTTTGTCTCTCCAATAAATATTAAAATACTCCCATCATCCTCACTCTTGTTAACATTCTAAATGATGATCATTTGATACTTTCATGCCGCTCAATCATTTCTGTTCTACTCAAGAAATGCCACAGGAAGGGAGAGCACATGTTCCGGCACTACCTGTGTTATTAGCACCAACTGATGGCTCTGATGGAGTCTGGCTCTTTTTCCACGACATGTTATAATTTTTCTTCCATAAATCTGCCAAGACCGGCAGTGTGTGATTAAACCGACAAACCTCTAAGGCAATCGCAACATCAAACATGCACATACACAGGCTGAGCCATACGGTTTCCCTCATTTAGCTAAAACATGATGAGGGAGTCCAGCTGCCATTTGCCAGATGTGTTGTGCATGGTTTCATACATGTGGCCTACATCATTTTCTCTCTCCTACAAGTCTCTATACAGATGATATGAACAATAGAGGCCTGGGCCATAAAAGTAGAGTGTAGAAGGGATGAGAGACATCCCCAGCCGCTGATGCAGACCTTTGCACTTCAAATGAAAAAACAGCAGCCAGATGGTTAAGTGTGCTGCCTGGTTGGGGTGGGGGCGAAATCAGGCAGCTGAGAGGAAACTCCTAAATTCATCCCAGCTGGAGTGGGAGATGGGCTAGGGGACTGCAGGACAAGGCTACACTAGCTGACACCTTGATGGGAAGAGCAGATGCAGGGAGAAGGGGGCGGGGGGGGTGTTTGTAATTTCTGAACATCCGTACGCATCCCACACCTGTGAGGTTACCTCTGATTCCAGATACATAAAAGTCTGTGTAAGTCAAGTTATTATAATAAGCAAACTACTACAAAGCACAATATGACCACAAAATTGCTGATTATTGAGGTGCGATTCTCATCTTTCATAACTTCCTGGTCTGTGTTCATATGTTGTTTTGAAACCAAAACACCACTCAATCTGAAATACTTGAAATAACCAAAGAATTAAAGTCCTACACAAAATTTAAAGACAAACTGATTCTGTCCCTTGGTATGAGGGAAAGTCCATACATGTGAGTTCTGGCCCACACCCTTCGACATGAATTGTTTACACTTTCTAACTTTCCCTCAGTAAACCTGCCTAAAACTTAAAACCGGCGTTAACAGACTTATCAACTATTAGATCCTCAGTTTATTAGCATCAAGCATCACGTGACTACAACCTGTCTGGGACTGAAGATGTCGATAACAAGAAAGGAAACCCTAAGCCCTGTGTGGCATTGGGTTTCATCTTTGTTTAAGAGGTCAGATGTGAAACGTGCCTCTTCTTTTCACTTGCAGAGAGCCGTCCACACTCAAAGGGACGGGACAGTGATCTAGAGATGAGATCACTAACGCGTCTACACTCCTGCTGACTGATAAACACGACAGAGCGTACATTATTTATTGTTCGTAAGAAAATTGTTTTTTTTTTTTACCTTGAAGCCTCCAATGCGATGGTCTCTCTTGAACTCCTTGCCATTCTTGTACCATTTCAGGGTTGGGGTTGGGTTGCCGCTGGCCTGACATCGAAACTTTACTGTTTTACTGGCTGGGACAGCATGAAGTTTTTTCTCCATTTTTTCTGGATGAGCCCATTGTGGGGCCATTGCTAAGAGGCAAGATGGATTCAAACAGTTAAAAGAAATACGGCAGAAGAAAACATTATTATTATAGAACACCATGTTATAGATCAAAACAGGCAAATTAATGGCAATGTTTAATTTATTTGATGGACTGTCAAGTTCCTTTACAATGATATTGCATATGTTCAGCCAAAATTAATACAGTTGCAGGATTTGGCAATCATTCGGCTATAAATGACCTCAAGTTTGTTCATATACAAAAAAAATCTCCTTCATTTAATTAAGCCTTGTTGAATAAATTCAAAGAGTGACACAAAAGTATGGACGAGAGGGTGCAAAGGTTGGCATGCCTGTAATGCTTGGCAGTGGCTGGCTATTGTGGGCAGAGCAGACAGTCGCAGCCACATGATGATGCCTCGAATGATTTAGTGACTCAGCATTACAAATTGGGTGACATCTAAGGTTAACCACAGTTTAGTCACCGCAGGGACATTTCTCTTGGGAGATTCGTCATTGAAGTAGTGAACGCCTTCTGATTTAGAGTGCAATTATTCATCCACATCTGACTGATACACACACACCCACCAACACACCAAAGTGGTCTTTAATTGAATCCTAAAGCTCTCAAATCACGGACCATTCATGAAATTACTCACAACCCCATGACTATTAGTGAGCCAAGTAATGACCATTTGTTGCAGTGGTGCTGCTGAGAAGATCAAAACACTTACGTAACAGTTTTTGACTGCCTAACAGTTTTGCTTCTTCTGATGAAGACTCATCATCCTCATCATCGTCCTCAGAGGAAGCCATGGTATCGACTAGAGACAGGCATATCAAAAAATAAAATCAATGATTATACACAGTAATTTTTTGTAGATCAATACTTTAACACTCACTTAGCACTACAGAGTATTTGTATTTAAAGCGATGCAATTAAAAATGCAATTAAGCTGTAAGCATGCACAGGATCAAGAGAATTTCCTTGCTGTCCAAGCATACAGGACACATTGCAAAATCCAGTATATAGTAAGTCATCCCATTGGGGAATATCGAGTGGAGGTGGCATGCTGCAATTGAGTTGCTACATGTCTGAATTAATACATTTTCAGTGGCATAATTGTTTGGATTAAAAAAGTAACTCAATCTGAGTGTAATCAATGATTTTGAGTGCATATAAACACACTGAATAAACACGTGTCTAATACCTGGCTGGTGCTATCCATTACAGGTGAAAACTATAAATACAATCAAGAGCTACATTACACCCACACTACTGTTTTAGTAGCAGAATACAATTGCAGTTAAAATAAAAAAAACAACAATAATCATCAACAATAGCAATGTATATATCTGATAAAATGTTAATTTCATATCAATTCCAAAATAAACGCATTCAGTATTTTCCCCATACATCAGCATCATGACTTGAATGATGATTTGAAAACAAACTGACAGCTAATGTTCTGACCTTAAGTCTGATTGAAAAGTGTTTGAATTGTATCTGCCTGACTGACGGACCAGAAGTCTAGTAGGTAGTGATGGTATGGGGGTAATTTAGTCTATTTTAGTTCATCGTGTATATACTGTTTGTAATGACAAGGATTAGTTGTTTGCATAATGACCATTACAGGCAGACTTGTACATCATTATTCTAAATCCTTATGAATATTAGTTAGAAAACATTTGTTTTCTCGTTCATTCTCCTTATGAATTAAGGATATGACAATGACCTGGGAAACACAGCTGTCAAAGGGTGTGATCTGTCCTAGGCTCTTTCGATGTCATTACCTGTCACGTTGAAGTAGACGCTGTGGTTGCCAAAGGTGGTGCACGAGTACAGACCAGAATCTGCCAGCTCCACAGTCTCAATCTCGAGCTGGCCATTACGGATGTGTGTGTGTTCTCCATCCACCACCACAACATGATCTTTGGTCCAGTTGACTGCATGAGGGGATTCTTTGCCAGTACAAATCAGGTCCAGATGGTCCCCTTGATAGAGGGTGAAGAGCTCCGCTTGTGGTTCCACGGAGACTACACAAAAAAGAATAAAAGAAAGAGGGAGCTTCACGTAAGTTCACAAGATAGAACTCTTTTGAGTAAATATGAGTTCATAAAAAAAAAAAAAAACAACAACACATAAATGCTTTTGGCACAAACTCGGTGTGTAAGATACATTTGCAACATATATGATATATAGGCCCAAAACAATCTGCGCACCACCAGAACTGCCAGTAATTAAACTGCAAAATATATCAAAAATGAGTAAAATAGCAAATAACTGGGAACATAAAAAACACAAAAAGTTTGTATCTACTGTGTAAACACATCAATATCAATCATACAACGAGGTTCAACAGACAGCTGAGAAACCCTTCAATTTTCCTGAAAGCACAAAAATGTTTTCCTCTTACATCCAAGTCCTTGTTTACCTCTGCTGTGTTGAAAAGCGAGCTACAGCGACTCGGATCACTGCCTGCCTAGCCTTTCCCTTAAATTAAATCGCATCCCAAATTAGTCAAAGCCCCATCGTCAAACAGGCAAGGAGCTACTTGGGAGAGGAAGGCAAAATTCAATTACAGGAATGAAAAGAAGGGAGGTGTCAGGGAGCGGGACACCTGAGCCCCCTTGTTCTAAATGACTACATACTCCATGAGGGGGGGGGTAACCTAATTATGCTGACACGTTGTCCATCACAATGGTGTTGTTTGTGCTGCGACAGAGGTAAAGGTAAAGATCGTCACAAGCCAACTTGCTTGACATTCTTGCTCTATATTCACACTTTCATGTGAAAAAGGCACACTAAGAAAACAACTTCAGTCCACTGTGAGTCTAATTTTGATTACAAACTGTTGATGTTTTAGGAGAGTAAGACAAGGCTTGGCTTTGTAATACAGAAAGAGATATCACTTTATGAACAACTTTAGCATTTTAAAATCAATTCTTTGACTTAGTCCGAGCCCATCAGTCTGAGTAGTGACCTTCATAAGGTGAACAAAACTACGGCAATGTTTTTGGGGAAAACCTGTATTGCAGTAGTGCAGGCTAGTTCTCTTTCTAGTTCTTATTTTCACATTATTTCGTCCTGCTCCATTTTTAGGTAATGGTAGAATAGTTTTATAATTATCTTGATGTACTTGTAACTTTTCCAAATTCAACACTGCGCCAACATCTCATTTTAGTGGTTTAGCTTTAGGGAAAGGGAATTACAGTTGATATTTGTTCTGAAAAAGTTTCTATTAGGCTGTCGTAACTTCTGCCTCTCCTTGAGTATTATGGTCATGTTGTAAAATCTGAGTCACTTTTTCTGCTTACTAACCATGCACACTCCTTTAGTCATTATAATCAGAACAAATACATAAACCAGATGATCAAAATGCTACAGTGGTGCCGAAGTCCTCAAACTGAGAACAATATATCCAACATTTTCACTCATAGCATTCGGTGTCTTTGTCCAGGTACTTCCACACAACTAGCAGCAGATACATATAGCACAACGTCAGCAAACCTGAGTAATCCCTCCTTCCATCACAACAAAGGTCAAACAATAAAAGGGAAGAGGGAGCAAACAGAGCAAGGGAGAGAGAGCGAGCAAGCATGTGCACAAGAGCGAGCAAGGGCCTGCAGCAGCAGGTTCTAGTGCCAGTTGCTATGGTGACCCCAGTTGGGCCTAGTAAAGGTATTTCCTGGATCACATATGTCTGACAGGCCCTTAATCCCAGCAGGAAAAGGGGCCAGGGGGTAGGATCAACTTTCTCCTCAAAAACAAAACCAAAGGGGGAAAGTAGAAGAGGCAGTTAGTGATGAGCTGGAACTATCCAACCTGGACACGGCCTTACACACAAAGTCTCAGCACTATGTGTGGGAGCCGTCCAGTATGTTTCTGCTCCTGCCCTGTAAATGCAGATGCTACCGATAAAGCAGTGTCAACATCCCAGCTGTTAATCTAACAGCATACACCATAAAAAGCCCATAAAAGCAAAAAAAAAATGCAGGTTGGTTTATTGTAGGGTGCAGTCAGGACCATATGTGCTCCTGTGACGACTGGAATTAAACAGTGGTGCATTCAGTGTCACTGTCTTAAGAAAAACAATACACAAGTTACCATACTTTCAGATAATAGCCTTTTTCTTGACACAAACGGTCCAAGTTTAGAACGTTTCCTTTGAATATAAGGATGATTTATCTTTCTGACGCCAAATTTGGACCATATTTTTAGTAAACAACTAATCTGGAATGGCCTCTCACATGTACTTTGGAAAAAATGGTTGACATCCATTTAAATTTGCTACATTAAAAAAAACAAAAACATGACAGATATTTTGGTAAAGAACATTATTCAAATTGGGTGTTGAACTTGTGAAAAAAGCTTACAAATCTGTGAATTCATCAAAACCAACCGAAAGGAACACAAAAAAAATGATTGGCGCCAGTGTAAGGAACTTTATCTAGATTCAAAGATAGGAAGCAATATGCTGCGTGAATGACTGCTGGGATTTCCTGGCCTCACTGGAGTGACGGTTGAGTGCAGTAAAGTCAGGCTGGTGGAGGCAGCACACAGAAAAATCATTATGGCAACTTTTCCCTGCCTATTTGTCCACACCAGAGCAAATGGGTGGGTGATGTGTAGGAAGGGATTGATAAGCGACAATAGGCACGACCGGTACTGGCCGGAAGCGAAAGAAGACCACAATGCCTATATCCCCCCTGAAAGCACTCCAGTGGAGGACCTTTTCACTCCTAAATGAGCCATTGACAGTCACCATGGATTAACACTTGGGAACTACAAGGATTACCCTGCAGCACAAAGTTAACCTTTAAATATATTCCAGTGTCATTCAAATGAGTTCCGGTACACCGAGGCCAACAGCAACTCTTTAAGGGCAAACAAACAAGGAAATCAGGATTTTTTTTTTAAATATAAAATTGGTGCATTTACACAACACCAGTAATGTTTGTAATGATGAGACTAAACCTTCAATAATATTTTTCCACAGTCACTTCAACGACTACATTTGGCTCTAATGCAGGCTGGCCTCATCTGACAAGAATCACCAGTTCCATTTGATATTGCCAGCAATGATATATTACTCTGAGGATTAGCATAATCAAACAAAACAACATGTTCATTGTTGTTTTTTGCTGACCTGACTTTAATTCAGAGCTACTTATCAACGCTAAACGGGATTTTTCTCCATGACTGCATTGCTGCTAATGGGCACTGTCTGCTTTAAACAGATCACTAACTGATGTTGTGAATGCAGGATAAACAATAAATATGAAAAAGCCCCTTTCCAACAGTCAGGTTTTTGGCCAGTGTTTCTGGACAGATTTGTGTAACATTCATAAACGCCTCTCAACTATGACATTTCACAGTAAAAGGTTTTCACTGTTTCAGGGGTCAGAATCAATTCCCGTCACAAGTCTCAGTGAAGCCTTTGTTGTAAGGCTCATGGAATGGAAACATTTTGAATTCATTAATAGTGAATTAAAAGCAATTCTAACAAAAATAATCATGTGCTGGTGAAATAAGTATTAGTGGAAAATGTAGATTATGCAAAGTTTACCACAATAACCATCACGCAAGCAGTGTAGCAACACCAAATTAACAAGCAAGGTATATTTACAATAATTAAAGGCCATGGCCACAATCAGAATTTACAGCAAGTCACAGGTGATGACATAATCAAAACAGTGGTCCATCGGCGTGTTACCGTGGTGTGATTAAATCAAAATTACAATTAAGGCATATACTGTGTCTGCACCAAATGTGTTGCATAATTGCAGTACGGGGCGAGTTGAGGAAATGTACGTGCAGCTGGCCCTGCGCCAACTTCAATCTTTTGTATACATGACATTTGAAAAGGCCAATTTATTTCCTTGATCGAAGTGCATGTAATGATTGGGATGATGTCATAAGGATGACTGTGGTTGCTCGGTCATATCAATGCAGATGGCAACATGGCACATTAAAACTCAGGTGAGCCATACTCCTTGGGCCCCCAACAAGAAAGTCCTATTGTAGCTCCTGCTGTACAGCAGGGGTAGTGCTTTCTTATGCTGTGACTGACAGACATGTCAAAGAATCCACTGGGAGCAGTGTTTATGTGGCCCCTCGTTTGAATGACTTCTGCCATTTCACTGTCTCACATGTAACTTCCACCAGTAACAACAAAAAAAAGACCACAAATCATTTTACAGACAAAAAACACACTAAATAATCCCATTTTTGGGGGTTGGGGTGTGGGTGGTGGTGTAATCATTAAAATGGCAGTCTGTGTGTGGCTCGAGGAAAGTAAATGGATTGAATGAGTTCGGCCTTTTCTTATGTGGAGGAGACAAAACAAAAAACGGTGAAACAAATAAAGGAGGATGCATAAAACATGACAATTTCCATCTGACTATTTTGTTTCCCCGCCCAAGACAAAAGGAATGCAACCAAATACTTCTGCTGTGATTGTTTGTCGACAGCTGAAGCCATCAGTCACCCAGCAGGGAAGTGGGGGGGAAAGTGAAGCATTCCCTTGCAAAGGTCTGTGGGGGAGCAGGAGGAAAAGCAGAGAGGCGCATACATAGTACCTGGCCATTTGGTGAATGAAAACTGGGTGGGGTGTAAATGCATGAGACTCCTCCACCCCAGGGGCAATTTATTGCCTTGGAAGAAAAACATTCTCCTCAGAAACCCTATCTTTGAGGATAAGGGAGGGCTCAAAGCAGAATCTTCTTTCCTTTTTCAAAAACGGGCTAATTTATAGTTTCCCTGGCAGTTAACTCCTCTCTCTGTGACAACAAATACCTTTTCATTACAAAGGAAGAGAGGAGCAGGGACTGCTAGGTAGTAGGGCTCCCCTTGGGCTACAGATGGGAGTCATTTACTCCTCCACTGTTACTGTTTACATTACTCCTCCCACTGTTGGCTGAAAGACAGTCGCACCAGGTTTATTTTAGGGCTTACAGCCCAAGAGAGACCCTCTTGCTTAATTACCCTAATTATAATGCTCAGCTTTATCATATTCTTATACTGCGCTCCACTTCCGACTGCTGAGAGTAAACATCCAAACTTATCTACCCACAAGTTCAGGCAGCTATTATGCTGTTGGACTGTATCCAACAGACACATTTTTAAGGATTTAATTTCACTGCTTCTTTCCCCTTTTCGGAGCTGGACTTGTGTGTAACTAAGCTACCTTTCTTTCTAGACAATCATAAGATTCATGGTGCTGTTGGGGAATAAAACAAGATTCAATTTATGTCATTGGGCTTTCTTTAAAACAAATTTCTAATATAGAGTACGAATGAATTGGCGAGGTTCCTGGAGCAAAAGAGAAAAGGTGTTACTTTCATACACAGAGGCTCAGTTGTGGTGCATCTGATGCAGCACACAGCATTCAAAAGACTAAAAATGGGGGTGGGGGAAACCGACACTACAAAGAACAGACTTCACCAAAGCCTGGTGTGTGTTAGGACTGCATTCATGAATGAAAACAAAGGATTTGTTATCAACAACTGTTTCTGAAGATAAGAGCCAAGATAGGTTAATCAGGTATAATTTTTTCACCCACATCATTATTTTAGTTCAGTCAATCTCATAATATTTAATAACACAGCAATTCTAGCTGATGAAAGACTACAAAGACAAAGTCTACAAATTGAGTCCTTGTACCTTTAAGATAGGACACCGTCTTACCTTCATCGATGGTGGTGGGCCGAGACTGGATTCGCAAAATTTGGATGAGCAATGTCAGAAACAGAAGTATACTTGGCCTCATCAGCATCCTGCTGAGGGAGCTACAACTGTTGGTGTTTCTGCGACTGGAACTCCATTCAGACCTTTGGGGCATCAGCAGCCGTTCATTTGCAGTGCTAAGAAAAGAGACAGACAAAAAATAATAAATCAAAACTGCATTAATACACGAGCGATAGGATACAATGAGCTGAATATTTCCTTTTGCTGAAGAAGAAATTCCACCATCAAAAAAGAACACATTCTGTTCACAAAGTAGCTACTCAGGGCATTTAGGAGAAACCACTGATAAGAAAAGGCAGAGCACTGGACTTGCTCCGATAGCAGCAACTTCAGAATGAGACATTTCAGATAGGTTGACGTCTCGACTCATATCAACCACTCTCTCTGCTGTTGATGTGATCCTCTCTTACGTTTAGTAACATATACATTGAGGAAGTACAGTTCTTTCCAAATGGGCATCGTGCTGTGGGTGACCCTTACATTCACATCTGTTAGCATCATCACCTCTGTAGCATCTGGCCACAAAGATTAACACTTGGCCCTAACCCCCATAATCTGCCTTGAGGAATTTGTTTAAGACCAAAAAAAGAGCCTGCAGCCTGTTATGTGACACCCCTGTAGAGAGACCGCCAGGCCATCATTTCCACACCCAGAGATCTATCACCTGACAGTTGGTTTTTGTCACAACCCCAAAATGACCCCCCC
>OMNV01007797.1:15875-26074 GCA_900303265.1 Brotula barbata | reverse complement strand
ACCATTTGCTCTTCTTCTTGTCAGGTAGTGTCAGACAAAAGCTTGTGGGATTCCTATATTCCTGAAAAAACATTACACTCATGAATGGAGAAAGTAAAATTCAGTGGACTCCAAATCAACCTCCAACCTGTTAACAGCCACACCACATTGTCACAAGCAGCCCAAAAAAGCCTATAGTGGTTTTCCTCTCACACAGTGATTTTCAGATGCAGCTTTGGTCTTCTTTGAGCTGTAATTGCTTGTTTGCATGTTCACCCCTGAAGCAGTCACTGTGCTCTCCTGAAAACCAATTCAATTTCACTTCCAAGAATGGTCTAGTGTTCCAGCAGCTGAGCTGGGTCAGCGGAGTCCAAGGGGGATAAAGAAGCTTGGTCATCCCAGCTCCGTAAGCAGTGAGTCAGTGTTTGGGAAGCCTCCAAGAATCTACTCCTACTAGTAGACAGAAGACCTCCACAGAGCGTGCAGCAGAGCCACAGCCACGTTCCCTAGGCCCTCGTCACTAAGACAACCGTCAATAATTGAGGGAGACGGAAATGGTGCCTTCAAAGTATGACACACACAAAGCTTTGTCATACTTAGCTCCCATGGGAGCAAGAGTTAAACACACAGTGGATCTTTCTACACACATACAGTGCATACTCATCGAGTTTGTGGGTAGTTGTAAATTCCATCTGAATGCCGCTGTCATGAATATTGAGGCAGTACTATATAAATTTCTCCTCCAACGTAAAAATACTAATAATGACAAAATAACAGACCTCTAGATAATACGAATTACATTTCTGAAAATACTGATTGGTTCCCAGTTTATCAGAGTTGAACGTTAACATAAATGTGATGTTTATGCACTCGCCTGTTGAGTTTGTATGTTCGATAACTATATTAACTTCCAGAGATCAACTTGAGCAGATTAGACTTTGTTAGTCCCTTGTTATTATTAGTGCTTAAAACATTCTTACATATATATATACTATTAAACAAAAGTATGTTCTCAGTATCCACAAAACCAAACCTTGAAACAAAGTGCAGCCATTAAAAAACACCGACATTTGAAAAGATCCAGCATTTTTTACTAAATAACAAAATAATCTTGACACTAAAAGAGTTGTTCAAATTTCTGCCGTCTCAATTCTTTGTAGATGACAATATTTTCCTTGAAGTCAGCCAAAGAGACGGGCTAAAACATCACAGATTACAACATGCAAGCCACATGAAGCTTCAGCGCAAAGACAAAGGCAACAGGCCTAAGCCATACCATGGCCAGCACCATAATTACTGTTCACTGCCATCCATGCATAAAATTCCTCAGCTCTCAAATTCTGTGGCCCATTCCCAGTTTGTTCAGGAGTCCAAAAGACAGACCAGACCAGTGTGCGGGTGCAGTCTCCACAAGGATGCAGCTCACGAGGACCCCGCATCAGAGCATTTGCCGAAGGCTACAGATTTCAAGAAAACAAGTTTCTCTTGACTGTCTCACAGGTTCAAGAATCAGTCCCTCACCAGTACGGCATGGTGACCAGGTGTTGGCAGAGCTGGCCAAAGTTAAGCAAGACGCCATTCTACCACTCAGTCAGTACTTGTACCCATAGTGCCTTGCAGTACTGCAAAGTGTATAATTTACAAGGTCTAATGATATACTGCATTTTCATCACAATAAGTTATTTACACAGTATGAACTGGTAGAAAGTTGAGATACATTTAATAAGGTCAATTAAGTCATTGTAGAGCTGGAGAAGGATGCAACATGATGACTGCTCTGTCGTGACACATAGTATCCATTTTAACTACTCGTTTTCATATGTACCTCGCTTTGGATAGAAGCGTCTGCCAAATGCAAATTGTAATTCTATTTGTTTTGCCATTGTGAACTATCACTTCTGCTAACTGCATGAAGGTGAAATGCAAATAAAAAGCATATATACGTTTGTGTAAGTAATTTCAGGAGGATTAGCTATTACAAAATGGTCTTGTAATCGAAGTACCATGTCTGATCAGTAGCATCATAATTTGTACCATAGTCAGTCTGAAATTGAAAAGGCTTCAATATAATATTGCATTGCAAGATTTGTTTGAAAAAATATATATTGTGATATTGTATCATCTCTAGAAATTCCCACCTCTGAGTTTAACCATGGCCATGTTAGCACCTCAGGCACATAGTACAAGACCAGGAACTAGCACAAAATCCCCTCGGGATACGCAAACATCAAACACTGTAAAATCATGTTTTCAAACACAGTGGTCTAAAATATGCCGATTACATGACAATAACTAACAACCTACCAATTTTACACATTCATACAGCTGCAAAGATGCATTCATTTCCACACCACATTTTTTCATGGATTTATGCGGTCGACATGATCACACAGCTTCAGTAACAGTCACACTGGGGCAGAGGAGCAGTCTAGAAAATTAAAAGGCAGGAGTGCTCCTCACTTCCATTTATATGCTGCAGGAGAAAATGCTTCCCCTAGTGAACTCCCCATGGACAAGCTGCTTTGCTCAACCACTCATCTTCTCTCTGTCATTTTTATAACATAACATAAAGACCTCTACATACCATAGGCTGCCCTTTACAGAAGTCAGACTCCATGCTAGATCCTAGACAGTGTTCCACCAATCTAAACATAGATTATTGAATCTCTGCACTGGACTTAAGCCCTGACCTGAATTATAGGACATGTGCTGTAAGTTTTATTATACTGTCACTGAGTGTGTTTTGTCTGAGACCACACAGGGTTAAGACTTGTTTTGAAAAGACAAGTGACACTACCCAGAATTCTTTTTTCTGCGGATTGAACACATTTTCCAACATATCTGACATTTTCTGTCAACAGTATTAGAAGAATACCATCACAAGAGGACAAAGACGTTCCAACAAGTACACCCACAAAGCAACAAAACTCCATGGTTTGAGATGAAAGGCTCCATCGTGTGAATTTGAACACAGTGTGTGCATTTCTTATATTATTGTTCGACCCAACTTCCAGTATTGCTTTAGAAAGTGTTTACATGAAGCAAAATCTCTTTTTTTTAAATTCCACACAGTTGTAGCTGGACTACTGACAGCACTGGGCCTTATGATTCACCCTCACGCATGGACAAGGAGGCGTTAGTGCTCCGAAAAACGCACGTACAAGCTTTCAGGAACGAACAGCACACGTAAATAAACAACCTCGCCACCATTTGCTTAATTTCCGCTGCGCAGAAATATTACTTACTGACAAACAGGTGGTTGAAACTCAGCTGCTGGGTCAAACACAGAGATATTTCTTCACTTAGTCACGTTTCAGACGAGATGTTCAGTCAGTAGACGGGAGCACGAAATTACAAGGAGACGAACGTGACCATTTGCGCGCAAATGCGCAGTAAAAACGAGGCTAAATGGAACAGTGAGGATTGGTGTACTCACCTTGCTGCTGGGGGGGGTGGAGGGACACAGGCAGAGTACACCAGATGAGGGAAGAGTCCTGGGCTGAGATTTAATGTTGAAAAATTCTCCCAAAGAACCGGTACAATCCTGAGTTAAACGTCAGGCCACTTGTTACAGCGTTTCCCCTCCAAATTAACAACGTTTCACCGCAAGGTCGAGCATGATTTTTTTGGCCAAACGTGTGAAAAAAATCAAGAAGAATGCGCGTGCCCCCTCTCCGAAAAACTCCAATTATCAACAGCGGAAGAAAAAAAAACTTGCTAAACCTCAAAATATCGCCGATTTCAATGTAGTTTCGGGTTTTACTTTGCCTTTCGCTTGTTTTTATATCGTTTTCTAGTCTTTGAAAATACAAAGCAGCTACGCGAGAGCAGCCTGCGGTACTTTTTGGTAGTCCTTTTATCCCAAATCGTTGCGCTCACCGTGGAAAAAAAAAAAAAGTCTCCTCACCTCCGAAAAGTAGATGCTAAAGTTGCTGCTAAATTGTGCTCGCAAAGCGTCCGAAATGACGTTGAAGTTTTTACAGACTGCGACGTTTCAGTAGATCCGAGGGGTTTGGGGACCATTCCCGTGTGGAGCCGTATCTGCTGTTGAACAACGAGAGTCCGGACTCAGCCTCCCCCCCCTTAAATCAGAGAAAATGCCCGTCCTGGTGTGCGCCGTTAAAGAGCACATGAAACAGGATGTGGTTTCCGGTTTGTACGTTCACAATAAAAGCCAAAAATGAAAGAAATAGGAAGTTTTGCAAACAGGCTCAGCTTCATACACGTTATTCCGTTTTTTCTTTCTTTGGACAGCGTGACCAACACAATAACTGATTTAGAAAACAAACAGGAGAGAATGTGATGGTGAGTTGAAGAAGTAAGAAGTTACTTAGGAACCCATCACCTGTTATTTTATAAAAAAAAAATCATCAGATTTCACATTATCTTTAATTTGATTGGTTCTTAACACTGTGTGTCATTTGTATATTGATGATTCTACTGTAAGCATGAGTTTAATTGCCTTAAACATGCAGCCTGACACAATGTGTTCATCAATTCACAGCCACTGGAAAGAAACTGGAATGTAGCCTATGTAGAAAGTTGATACATTTTCATAAAATACTTCTTAGTTGATTAAAATTATTCAAAATTTAGTTCAGAATGTGTTATTATTATAAAGTCATGATTTGCCTGGTTTGAAATATTGAAATCTAGATCAATCATTATGAAAATCACAGTCCACTTTTTTTTCAGGGGCTCAATGTGTTTCGTTGTGGCATTCATCCATAAAGAGATATCAAATCAGTCTATTTAGTCGGTGTTCAATATAGTTTCTGGATTACAATGCCTAGGAGAACTTCAGTTGGTCTGGGAGTGCTTTGGTGGCATTTTTCCTTTGCCGCACACTCGCTGCTCACGCTTTTATTTTGAAGTGATATTCAGGATATTTTGTGACTGCCACATTTCAATTTGCAGCAGGTCTGCCCTGTCTGGAGGAAACCTGGCTCCCCCTGCCATCTACAGCTTCTCTCCCACCAGCAGACCGTCCAACAGCCCTGAACAGGCCTGCAGGCGCTACTAAACTAAAACTCTTCTTATAAACCTTTGCTGTTTTTTTAAGAACCACATAACACGATGATATCCATAAATGACAACAAAGCCGGTGCCCAACACACTCACTGATTGACAAAATACATTGAAGCATCAAAGAAATATCAGTGACAAAACTTAAGATTAATAATGATTTTGATCTTATTGTCATCAGACACTACTTCTTCACAGTCTTCATTTGGTCCTCACAGAGGTACCATAATCATTCCTATAGTCTTGTAGAGTGGAGGATTTTAAGCAGCCCTACACGGCAGCTACCTGCTATTTTAATTAACTCCTCGGGGGGAGGCCATATTCAAATTATGTCTGGTAAGAACGAGTTATCCCACAGCCACGCGATGCAAAAGTAAACTTCACGCTGTATTAAAAAAATAAGATGGATTAAGAGCATTTACATCACTTTGGATCAGGCCTTTGTCGTTCCATTGAAGAGAGCACATGGTTTAGTTTGTTATAATATGGAGATGATTTAAACTCACTTAGAGGAGGCGTCATATTATTTGAGAATGTTTCAACTTGCTTTAAGGTGAAAGCATTAGAGATTAACAACATGAATGCTAATTTAGTATAGAAAAGGACAATACCCTTTCAACTACATACCACCATTCAATACAAATCCAAATCAGCTTTATAGTTCTGGAGCGAAGATCATATACTTTGGCCGTATTTCAAAGAGGTTATGGATTTCAAATGCAAGTTTGTTCTGCCTGATCAAACACATAGCGCATATCTGAAGAGCTCGTACAGTCTTTGATTTCATGACAACATTGACAAATGGTGGGTTGAGTGAAGCTGTGAAGACACGTGATTCGCAGCTTGATATCTAGATTAAAGAAGGAGATGACAAAGACCCAGATGTGTGTAATGTTTCAACATGTGTTACCCTTCAATCTCTCATTCAATATTAAACCTGTCTGGATATTCACTGAAATATTCACTTTATTGTCTGATTGAAATTCAGCCTATTTTGATCAAGACTACAGAGGTGGAAACAGCAAAGATTACCAAACAAGGACAACTGTGATCCTCATTTGTAAATCCTATACTGTCTGCCCTGCATAGCTCTTTTAGAGTCTTTATGGGTATAAATTCTCAGATATGCAGTGGAACATGAAAGATTTGAGAACATGGTTTCATGCACAAACATGCATAAACTTTAGCAAATGTACGCAGCTGCGTTTCAATGAATTTCCTGTTATTACCGTGATTCACCTCAGCCTAAAGAACACCATTAAACACTTTTACAATTTGTTAATGTTCTGTAAGTAATCACCTCAAAGTAGCTTTAATGCATAGCAGTTTTCAATAAGATCTTTCACTGGGGTTCCAAAGGGGTGCATTGTCTGAGTGCTCCATTATCAAAAGAGTTGGTTTAATTTTTTTGCCATTTTCATAACCTCGCCAGGATTTTAGTGTTATAAATCCTCTTTTGAGCTGAAATTAACTTTAAACTTCAAAAACTAGCGTAATTAGAAAGCATATGAAGTGTGAAACTGACAACCACGGACAAACCAGAAAAAAACCAAGGCAAGTTTATGGGGCTGAGTAACAGTGAGAGTTAGACGTGCATGTGTGATTGTCAGCCACATCTTACCATTTCACAGCATCAAAGCTTGGCTCAGCATTTATATTTGATCTTTGATGCTACAGCAGTTTGAAATATTTCACAGACCCTTCTGGTATCGTTAAATCGTTATCAGTGATAAAGAGTTCCCTCGAGCAATGCACTATTGTAGGTCCTTAGTGCTGAAAATGAATAAACCCTTGATATGGGCCTGAAAGCCTCAGCAGGATTGCATTGCGAACGGTGATTGATACATTTTTTAATTCATTTGGTTGCATAATGTGACTCTGGAAATTTCCACACTTACATCTCAGGGTGAAATGATGTATGCAAAACAGATGAGTCAAAATAAACAGTGCAATAAAAGGAGATCTTTGCTTTTTACAACAGCTGTAAGGGGACATACTGTCGATACTTCTATAATGGCAAACTAGGACACACGAGAGAACAAAAACAGAGGTTTGTATTATCTCAGGTTGATTTGAAAACGCTTTATGGTCAATCATTAACCCGTCTGTGCGATGTTTACATGCCGTGGTGGCTCAAGAAACACACTGCCTTGCATACTGAGAGGAGTAATCTGAGGTTACCACACAGAAACAGGTTATGAAATGCACTAATAACTGCCCAGAGAAGCATTTTAAGCCTGTAAAGATGCTATTGAAAACCACAGTTTGTCATCTAATCCACGTAGGCTTTAAAACGAAGCATAATGGTGACAAAAGCTCAGCCTTCACACAGCCTGTTTTAAGATGAGGTGGGGCATTTCAGCTGTCTCCTCACTTCCTTTCACTGTAAGGAAATGTGCCGGACACTGTTAAAGCCAGGAATATCTTATGCAAAAGCAAACTGAAGGTAGGCAAAGCCACACATCAGACAGTGGGCCAGACCCACTGCCCAAAGTGAACAATGTGCGCCCCGGGGATGCTTTGCATGATGATTTCCCTAGCAGCTTCTTCATCACCCAAAGTTGTGTATTATTGTCCTCACTTTTCGTGTTTGCATTCCATTGTCTGCGAGCATGTACAAATATCGGACCTTCCATGTTGCCTGAACCCAGCCCTCATCCATCCATCAGCAGTGTCCCTGTCCTACACAGGGCCCCCCAAGCTCTGCCCACCACCCCCACACCAGTCTTTGACATTACGCTGTTGTGGCTTTCCGGGCCTTTATGCTGGCTGTTGTCTGAGGCAGATTGAAGACCCTTTGTGTGCGTCAGCCCCTGTCCTGAGTGGTTGGGAGGAACCTGCTGGGCTGTGAGTGGAGAGACAGGAATGTGCATATGAATGGGCCAGTGTGTGCAGGGCACCTGCTGACAGAGGGACGGCATGCCTCTATGAGTCTTAGTTCATCAGCGTAATCATCTTGTTCAATTACACGTGCAGCGTGGTGTTGCATTGCCTGGTCATTCACACAATGAAAGTGCTGTTCCTGTCGCCGTGGATATTAGACGGTGCGCTTTTGAAGGAATGTTGTTATACTGGTGAATGGCTATCATCAATTGTAGCTATTTGATGCCGATTATAGTGTTCCAGTATTCTGCGAATGCCAGAGGAAAGCTGCAGGACTAAAGCATTTTGTTTTCACACGCAAGTCACCTCTTGCACTCGATTTCTAACAATAGATAAATGAAAGCGAGCTGTTATGTCAGTTAAAAGGATTTAAGCTTTTGTCTAGTCCCTCACGATGGACAACTATGTCAAAATGGTTTTCCAACGCCTTTAATATTTGAATGTGCTCAGAATACTTCATTTTGCCTTGATAATTTTCACACACACGCGCACACATGCGCACGCACACAGACACGCACACATACAGGTTAGCTGGTGCTTAGCTCTGTTGCCTCGCAGCAAGAAGGTCCTGGGTTTGAGTCCCAAGCAGCTGTAGTTTCCTCCAAAGACATGAAGGTTAGGTGAATTGATTTTCAGAGTTGGTTTGCAGTCATGGTAGGTAGGCCTTAAACTAACATATTGCCAATCTCTGTGCTGTGCTTTTGAGATGATTACATATATCTCTGTAATCAATAAAAAAGCATTTAACCAGAAGCAACCACTTGGTAAAATAAACTTTCACCCTCAAATAAACCCATAGTTAGACAATTATTAGCATCTTAATGAGCTCTGTGCTGTTACCAGTGACGTGTGCAGGCTACAAACACACAACGTATCTGATCAATTCCAATGGGCTTCATTAACAAGAGAGAGACAACTGCATGTAGCCATCATAGTATAACAGTAGAAAATATATTGATCAGTGCTTTCAAGAACAACCGTCTCATGCTCCTAACACCAAGCGACATGTTTGACAGGCACTACGCTTTCTGGCAGAACCAAGCTGCAGTCCCTGGACTCATGGCTCTCATCACTCACTGACCTGGACAGACAACATGCTGCTTTGAAGTGGGAGTGGGCCTAAATTGGATTATGCAGCATCTCCTATATATTTGATTACACACACACACACACACCCTCAACCCAGCACCCACACTCCTGCTTCCCTGATGCAGATGAGACAACATGGGGCGGTCCTTCATGCCAGGGTCTGGAACTCCACTCCTTAATTCGTGCCCATCTGCCAGCCATTTACCTGATTACTTCAGGCTAAGTCAGACAGGTCTGGCTCTGCCTGTGCATCCAGAGGGCCTGAGAGTGGCTTTTGTTTTCTTCAAGTGGATACAGCTCAGGACCAGACCCCATACATCTATGAAAACAGACTTTTATACCAACAGTTATATGTTACAGCACTGAGCTAATCAGATTAATTTAGCATCTTGAAAATACTTACGATTCATGTACACACTCACAACCCACAGGGTTTTGTAAACATCCTTTCCTAACTAAAGTCTCCAGTGTCCCTAGCTTTGACTTCAAATCCTTCACACTAGCGTGGCACACAGACCACCTTCTATTTCAGAGGAAAATAACATCCAGTCCTGGTTTAACTTGGGCTCATTATGGTGGAAGTGGGTTCCAGGGCCAGGACGTTTCATGGCTTTCCAAATAAATCTCACTAAACAGAGCTGTAATCCAAATTCCTCCTCTTCTTGTGCAGTCCTCCCCAAGTCCTCACACTACTTGAAGTCTTTCACGAGATAGGCATGAAAATCACACGCTATCTACTAAGAAATTCAGCACGAGACACCCTGGACACAACTCATAGTAACACTATTAAGTAGCTTGAAAGAATCCTGAAAGGGGTTCTGTATTTTTTTTTGACACATCAAACAAAATCGGTTCCTCATTCTTTTCCACATAAAGGGGCAAGCAGCTCTCAAATTTAAACCAGCTAATGAAAAATATCAAAAAAGAATAAGGCTCTTCAACATTTTTACCAAGTGACACAGAGGGTTTTCATTACCTTCCTCACTGCCAGCAAATCTTACACATCAGCTTTGATTATACTGCATGGAACTTGGCAGAGGAACAGTCGAGCGATGCTGTGATTGGGTGTGATAATCTGTGTGCCAGTTGAAATTGCGTTGCTAATTCGGATAGCACAACCCGCCTTGTTTTTTCCTACCATTTAGGTCAAACAGATAAAAGATCCAAATAATCTCAACTCCCCATCACTGACATGTGGCATCCAAGTCGGGTGATCTTTGCGT
>OMNV01007797.1:0-15657 GCA_900303265.1 Brotula barbata | reverse complement strand
TGTGGTTTGAAGGTATTTTGAAAACACCACCCACCAGCAGGCCCAATGAAAGTTCCTCAGACTGCAGTGAGAGGTTTCTGTCACGGGGTCATATTTATGGGGACTGAAACAGAAACGCAGTGCTGCTTTGGACATCGGGGGAGCGATGAGAGGAAAAGTTATCTGTCTTGCATGTGTTACTTATTCAAAACTCTTTGAGTACGAGTATGAGAGACAATTGTTAGAAGTCTTTCCATCTGTTTCAGGAGATATGAAAATATCAACATCCTTCATTCACCCCGAGGGCTTCCATCCTTTGCTGCCGATATAAATCCAGTGTATGAAAGCAGTGAGTAATTGTGGCCTGCTTTTAACTTGAGACCAGCATGAATCACTGCAAAGGGAATTGCAAGAGGAAAGCTCACAACTAACTCTTAAGAACTACACATCTCTCTGGGAGCGCATAGGCCAACAGTTCACCAATTATGACACAGTACCAACATTTAAAGGGATTCTTCACTGGATCATATCCAACCAAACAAAATAAATCTCAATGAAATCCATCAAAATCTTAATGTAATATCCTGCTAACGACAGATAAACACTATGTAGAACCTAACCTCTTCAATGGATCTTAAGCTGAAGATTTCAACAGAAGAATGTTTTCAAACATGCAGAGGTGAAGGAAGGTGAATGGAAATTGTATTCAGCTTTACTATTTACGGGAATGCAGAATAAATTAGCGCCCTGGGGTTTACACACAAGGTGGAATACTTTGATCAAGCAGCCACTTGTCTTTTTTCATTCACTTCTCCACAATGATTGAGATCAACCATAAGCATTAGCTCACAAATGCCAGAGGCAGAAGGTTATTTTCCCTTAATAATTAAAGGATTTATGGTGATTTATTTGACACAACAAGTTTTGTTGCTGAGAAAAAAAAACAGGGAAATTTTAGAACCAATCATGTCTGACAGCACTGACGTGGAAGATTTCCTGGAAATATCAGCAATGCAGAGAAGCACTGGAAAAATTGAGGCATGTGCTTCATACCAACATAATGTGGAGGCTAACCATGATGCTTTGCTGTCAGCTGTGGCAGCTACACTGACGCTTTCCCTCTATTCAAAAGTTACTCTGTTCAATGTTCCAATGAGTGTACTGAGACAATCGAATGAGGTCAGACTTAGTGAGCTGCCAACTAAATCCACATTGCCTGTTAGGGAACAGAAACGCTGGATTTAAGACAATGGCTCCGCCTGCTGGCCGATATGTACTGAAATGAAATCTACTCGCATGCATTTCGGTCTTGTTACGCAGTTTGCGTGTCGATTTAACAAAACAGAAAATACCACATAATCCAATACATCTCCACAATGGATTTATTATACTATTGTGCTGTGACTATAGCAACAGTTGAGCTACCGTGTGATAGAGCAGAGGTCCTATCCCTTTCCAGAACTTTTGCTGTTGACCTAGAACACAGACTCTTCTCGCTCTTCCACTTTTCTCAATTCTTTCAATTCTTCTTCTGTAAATTTTTGGCACTCAGCTACTTTCAACTTTCAGTTACTTTAATTCTTATTTAGGCCATGAGCTAATTTTCTTATGATGTTTTCCTACGTCAGAATATTTTCTGATCCTGGTCCTTTTTGTGTTCCACATCTTCATCTTGGAGCAATAACAGCTCATTTCCTTCCAGACGAGCTTTTTCTAGTTTATTAATAAAATAACTTTATCCACCATTTTGACCTTTGTAACTTTCATCTTTTGTCTTTTCATAGCTTTGTCTCCGTTCTTGACATAATAGAAACTAACACCATTCTCACTCAAAATGATACAAGCACACATACAGAGAGAAACAAATTTTCAACATGAAAAATTATCAGTATTTGACATCTTTGCGCCTTCAACATGCCTGGTGATCAGTCACATCTGTCTTTACATTTGCAGACATTGATGTGAGCTGAGCTGAGATTTAAATATCCAAGCTTGTCATCATAAGTTAATTCAGGTGTAGATCAGACCCAAACAAACCTCATGCTGCAGATACAGTACAAGAGAAATGCACCACAGATGCAATGTCTTTGTGATCACCGAGGTGGCTTTAAGAGATCCTGCAGATGTCCCTGCGGTGCCACGTGGTAGGGTAGCTGGAGCTTCTTGTTCACCTGGAAGCAGAGAGCTGGGCAGTGGTCCAGAAGTAGCAAACACACCTTTTCATGACCCTGTTCTGCAGCCTGTGTGTCCATTAAACAAAACACATATCAGCAAAAGGGAAATGATATAAAAATGATTAATAACAACAGCAATGATAATATTAATGATTATTATTATATGCAGATGTTATTGTTATGTAATTAAAGAAAGAATGTAAATGTTACATGTGGCAAAACAGGCGGACATGATTAAAAAAGGATGTGATACGCATACACAATGTGGTACCACCTCACCAATGTGATGTGGTATTTCAGTGATAACAGAAAGTAAACAGGTGCAGTGGATTTATTATACTATTGTGCTGTGACAGTGGCAACAGCAGGTCTACCTTGTGTAACGGGGATGCTCCATCGTCATCACAGAGCATAGGATCTGCCCTGTAGCGCAGCAGGAGTTGAACCACATCCAAGTGACCACAGTAAGCTGATCGGTGAAGCGGTGTGGCACCACCTGGAGTCTGAGGAGATGCACACGCTCCATTTTCAAGGAGAAACCTGCATACAGCAAGGTGACCACTGCGACTTGCATAGTGCTGAGACAAAACAGACAAATGATAAAGTATAATACAGACTAACGATCAAACAGATAAGGGTTTCATGCTTCATACCAACTCACCAGAGCAGTGTACCCAGCTGAATCTCTCTGGTTAGGCTGTGTGCCTTTCTCAACCAAGAACTTGATCCGCTTCAGGTCCCCATCCATCGCAGCAGACCAGATACCTGAATGTAAAATGCATGAATGTACCAGATGCATCCTTCCATTTTAATACATCATAACATGACTATTTCGTTGAATAGTTTCAGATGCAGAGAAGCAAAGACCTCCGTGTAACTTCTGGTAACTTGGGATTAACATGTATGTATTTTCAGACAGGTAATAGCCTAATTTATCCATTGTTATCTACTGTACTTGTTTGCATGCGGTACATGATGTAACTTCGTGTATAAACGACACATGAATAACACCTCTTTCGAAGTCCATCTCATCTAGTGTCTGATGAACACTGGGATTGGAGCCGTGATGGGTGCAGGAGCAGGACGACATGTCTGTTTAAAAAAGTATGAAAATCGTCTCAAAATGACTAGTGTTTACACTGATAGCCGAAGGGCAACACGTTAACGACCGAAGTAAGGTGCCAAAATATAACCCCAAATTCTTGAATAAGTGCATGCAAAACAAACACACTGTGTTAGATTTTCGGCTGGGCTTAATCAAGTCTATGCTACCTACCTCTAAATTGTAAACATAATTATTGCCCTCGCACAGCCATTTCCTTTTCCGGTATAAACAGTACGACTCTTTCAAAATAAGACATTTCCGCCTGGACAAAAATTACAAATATAAAAGCCAAACAAAACAAGCGAGAAATTTAATGTGTTGTGCCCACTATGTCCAAATTATATTATTCATATGATGATTCATACTTAATTTATAGATTATTCTATATTACACATGGGATATATTCAATCAATGTATAAATAAAATGGTAAATTAGAATTTATCAGTTGGGAACTCGTACCTCGTCGGGTGTGTGTTTTTGTTTTCATTCGATAAAGTTCATTTCAAAATGTCACAAAATGGTTTTTCTTTACTAATCTTCATCCATCTTTATTCATTATACTTTGGCTGAATATCCACAAAATCTAATAAACTTATTAAATTGAGGTTTAACACATGCCCATTTTGTTATTTATGTCACTTTTGTCATTTTGTCATTTCAACTAGTTTTAGCAACATTTCTCTCATTCACGATCGATTAATAATTAATATAATACACGAGGATAAGCAAAATGTGAGCAATGTTTATGATTCCTCTCCTTGACTGGAGATTAGTATTTCCGATCGCACGTAAACGCATCATTAGTCTCGCGTTATTGTCTCATGTAGCTAGCTAGCCAGCTTGATGTAGCAAGCAAAGGTTAGCTGAATAACAGCTAGATTATCCTTCCCTTTCCGTTTATAACAAAACACGTACAACCAAAGCGCCTAAAGAATGAGAAGAGTTACTTTGTTTGTTAATGGAACGTCTAAAAATGGCAAGGTGCGTAGGTAGCTCGGTAAGATGGATGATGATGAGGCCGAAGAATAGGTGTTCTGGTTTAAGGTTAAATAAAGTACTCGAGATAACGTTTTGTAATGACCTTATTATTATAGAAAACTTTGTTAAGATAGTGGTTAGTGTATGGTGACATGTATTTCATATTGTCGTGCTCATTTTCTAAATATTCTTGTCTCATAGTTAGAAGACGTCATGAGTTATTACGGTTGTGATTAATCACTAGTAACACCTAACGAAGTCAACATCCTTTACCAGCCTACAAAATGGATTAAAGCCCATTGTTATTCCTTATTTGTCGCCTTTGTGTATTTATATTTGCTATGTGTTCTGCTTTTCAGTCCAGTATTGTTTTATATTTTCCTCTCAGGTTGTAGCAGTGTATGGGACCCTCTCTGACTTATTATCTGTAGCGAGCAATAAGTTAGGAATCCGAGCCTCCTGTTTATATAATGGAAAGGGTGGTCTCATCGATGACATCACTCTGATCAGGTAGCTATATATAATCGTTATAACTATGTTATTGATCACATTATGAATATGCCTCCTGACTCTTATTTTGCTTCAAACAGAGATGACGATGTGCTGTACGTCTCAGAGGGAGATCCATTTATAGGTGAGGCGCCTACTTAGACCTGCTGTGCTTGAAAATTAGTGTCAAGCCAGAAGAGAACTCACTCTCACTCTTACTCATTTCTGATTCTTCTGCAATTGTGTGTGTTGTGAACATCACTGACAACTTGTCAAAGAAGAATTGAGAATGAGACAGTCGTTTGTGGGTGTTCATTTCTGCTTTTTGTCACACAATTTATTATGTGCGTATGCATATACTAGAAAATCAGACTGGAAATCTCCCATTTCTTTTCAGAGCCGCAGAATGAAATCAAAGTTGCATCTAATCAGCACGGAGCACACACAGATTGGTTGACCCTTAATATTGGTGGTCGTATTTTCACCACCACAAGGTATGCTACGTACATTCTCAGTTATTGGTCAAAAATAATACCTTTTCCTGGTTTTGTGTAGGTTTTTCTTTGTAAAGCTTTTCTCTTTTATGTACAGGAGCACCTTGGTCAGTAAAGAGCCGGAGAGTATGCTCGCTCACATGTTTCGGGAGAAAGGTAAACTATTGCTACAGAATTGACAAGCAAATCTATAAGCATTTTATTTGACCATCTGTCTTTGCTGTAGATGTGTGGGGTAACAAACAAGATGAACACGGCGCTTTCCTAATCGACCGCAGCCCTGAATACTTTGAGCCAATTCTCAACTACTTGAGACATGGACAGCTCATTATTAACGAAGGCATCAATATACGAGGTATGCATGACCTTTCTAAATTTTCTATCGCATCTCTGCTCACAGAATATGATCCCACTGACAGGAGTCTACTTGAATCTGGGTCTATTTAGGCTATCTGAACAAAACAACCACAGTTGAAAATAAGGATAATAGAAGCCTTATCTAAATTTTCCTGCAGGTGTCCTTGAGGAGGCCCGTTTTTTTGGGATTGAGCAGCTTGCTGAACAGTTAGAAGTAGCAATAAAGGTAATACACTGTTTACGATGTGTTTCATTTTCATTTAGTAATACAGCGACCCCCTTGAATGCGTTTTGATTTACCATGTTTACTGTTAAACCAGAACTCGCAGCCTCCCGAGGACCACTCTCCAATATCTCGTAAGGAGTTTGTTCGATTTTTGCTGACCACACCCACCAAGTCAGAGCTTCGCTGCCAGGTACTAATAGTTTAAAATGAGAGGTCATTCAAAATTTTATCAGGCACCATCATTTGATAGTAAGATTTGACACGTTTACCATTTTTAGGGTCTTAATTTCAGTGGAGCTGATCTCTCCAGACTGGATCTGCGCTACATCAATTTCAAGATGGCAAATCTCAGCCGCTGTAATCTGACACACGCCAATCTGTGCTGTTCTAATCTGGAGCGGGCCGATCTTTCTGGAGCCAACCTGGATGTAAGACTAAAACTTATAAATTATTCCCACCTGGTAAAAAAATCAAAGTAGCTTCTGGTATTTGGCTACTCTACACCTCTACATCTTCAGTGTTCAGGAGGAAGGTTAAGTAAAGTCAAGTTTATTTCTGTAGCCCATCATCACATTCTATACCTCATAAATACAAGCCACCTAAGACGGTTACTGATCAAGACCAAAATTATTTAATCTGCACCCATTTTACTTTAAAAAAAAATCTTTATGATCATGATTAAAAAGAAACCCCAGCAGAGTTTCATGCCAGATAACTTAACACCCCTCTGCCACACTTGTTTACTTTATATTTCTAGATATGAACATTGACAATTCTTAGTGTATCTCTCTCTCTCTCTCAAGGGGGCCAATTTACAGGGAGTGAAGATGCTCTGTTCCAATGCTGAGGGGGCATCTCTTAAAGGATGCAACTTTGAAGATCCATCTGGGCTAAAGGCCAACCTAGAAGGTAATCCATCACATAATTTAATTGAAGGTGAAGTACTCTCACTTTTATTTTTACACATTTGAAGCAAATTCTAATTCATACAACAGGTGCTAACCTGAAAGGGGTTGACATGGAAGGAAGCCAGATGACGGGTATCAACCTGCGTGTGGCCACCCTTAAAAATGCAAAGCTGAAGAACTGTAACCTGCGGGGGGCCACTTTAGCAGGGACTGATCTGGAGGTAAGTGAAGGCTATTGGAAGGAATTATGTTTCTAAACTCCCTTTTAACCAGGCATAGTGACTCACATTTGCCTCACATGGCAGCTATCTGTGGACAGAAAGAAAGAAACAGAGCAGAGGTGAACAAATTTGATCGATGTTTTAAGATTTACTTTCCAGCTTACATTTTGTATGTTTAATACTTATTCCTAATATTCAAATGATTTTTTTTCCCACTTTGAAGCAGCATTTTAACCACAAAATACTAACAATACCACAAAACTAACAGGAATTATTCATAGCGTATTTTCAGCAACAAAACTGATTGCAAAGAACTTCTGTTTGCTGTTTGAATTTTAAGACAGATGTCGTTTGTAAATAGTTATTACAGTAAGAGCTCGTTAATCAAGGAGACTGTAGTCACAGTGGCAAGGAAATTAATTATCGTAAAGCTTCTTTGGAAAATCCCCAGCCTTTTATTACAGGTTTAGAGGACGGAGGATATGAGGTCGTAATACTCACGAGCACCAGGGATGATTGATAATGTGTTTTACCTCGACGTAGAAAGGTCTAACACGGATGTTACAGCTGTACATTTCCTTCTTTATCTCTTTTCAACTTGACACGCTTCTGTCAAAGATGCTGAGGGATTTTTCATACTGCCGTGCTCCTTTTTGTGCATCATCTGAGGCCAACCAGATTCCAGATAAAGACATTTTTTTATGTTTGGGTAGATGTAAAAGGTGGACACCAAATCAAGTGAGGAGGGTATTGAACCATTACACTGCATAATCATGGGCAGCAGCCACGGTGGTAATGTGATTGTTCACCCATCTGCTTGTCTTGTACAACTAACGGCCCCTTGAGTACCTCTGTAACCTTCTCAAATGTTTAGCTCAATACAGACGATGGGCAAAAAACAACCAAGAAATTGTATTACTTCCCAAAATCATTCTATTTCAGGCTCTGAATTTATCAGTCAACCCTCGTAATCCTGTCTTGATGGGGGGTTTTTTCTCCCCCAGAACTGTGACTTGTCCGGCTGTGATCTACAAGAAGCCAACCTGCGAGGGTCTAATGTGAAAGGAGCCATATTTGAAGAGATGCTGACCCCGCTGCACATGTCACAGAGTGTCAGATAACTCAGCACACCGACACGTTTAATTGGGGCCCCAGATGTCTTCTTTAATTCTCACAGCCCCATTCAACCTCTGCTCTTTCCTATAATATCAATCTTTCTGCTCCTGTTGGCAGCACAGGTAGCCATATGCACATCCCTGGCATTCCATCTTTGTTATGTTAGCTTTAAATATCTTGCACTAGAATTTATCCAGGGTTCTCCATGTACGTCTGTCACCAAAACAAAGTTCCTATTCTATGTTAACTCTGTCTGGATGGAATTTAATTTCACATGACTGGACGTGTGAAACGTGAGTTCAAATGTATCCTGTGGTTTGGAGTAAAGTTCGTTGTGCTGAGCTTCGCTGAATGCTGCCGTAGCAGAATTAGAAGGCAAACGTTCTTCTTCAAGTATGAAACTTATATATACAACATATTAAAAAAGGAAGAAATGCAAGCCAAAGCCATACAACAGCACATTCTGAATGGTTAAAAGTGCTGTTAATGCACCATGAAACTATGCTGTAGGCTAGTTTTCAAAACAGCTTGGGTATGCAATACACGATTTACAGCTGTGGGGACTTTTCCTCCTTTTCATTGTAATGTTCTTGAAAAACTTTCCCTTGTTTTGCGCTTTGTGAATCTACCTCCTCTTTTGTATCCTGTGCGCGACAGCTCTGTCATTGCATGCGTTTCACCGTGGCATTGCTTGCTGTACGGTTTGTGTATGTAATTCATTATTTTTCACACTTATGTATGAGAAAATTATCATGTTTTTCTTCTTTATGAGCTTTTTTTTGCCAACATGCTGTTCCACCTAAAGAAGAACTGTGGTTGTCAGGACACACGTTCTGTATCGCTGTATATCCCTTAACCCTGCTTTGAACTTGCACAAGTATGTTAAAATTTTCACCAAAAATATTTGGTGCTTGTAAGCAAATCAAATCCAAGTGCTTCCAAAGCATCTGTAAATAGTTAGAGTAGTCGGATTTTAACTGTTGACCGAACAATCGCATTCTCGGTTCTTACTGGACAGTGTGTGTTTGCATGTGTGAAGAGCTGTTCTCATCTTTGACTGTTTTCTCTAGCTGTAGCTCAAAGCTTCTCAGATGCAATACGGTTCACTCAGTACAACAGTAGGTACCCAGCCTGTGAATGAAAGATGAAGGCAATCACAAACGTGTGTTAAAGTGGATGGAAGAGCTATGGTTATTTATTTTGAGACATCTCACTGACTACAATATGAGACAGGGTGTGATGTTTATTTACCTTGTCTATAATAATTGCACTTGACCTTGGAAATCTATTTCCATAAATGACTGTTATAAATAAACTGCTATGATGAAAAGCCTGTTCTGCTGTGTCTGGTTTGCACCTGCAGAATCCTATATGTCTTTATGGTACAGTAGAAAAACACCATATAAATGAAACTCACCACTTCAAGTCACTTGTTCTTGTATTGTGTAAGGAGAAAATCACACTTAGTGAAACCTTTAAAAGGTCTCTGGATGACCAGTAAATGGTGGCTAATCCCACTTTGTGGCCTCCTGTGGAGAATCGTAGGGCTAAAAGGAAACTGCTGCCTTATATAAACCCTGGAAAATAATGTTCAGCAGCGTTCAAGGAGTCTTCAGACCAGAACAAATCAGACAAGCTACCTACCGTATACAAGAAAGGTAAAATGAATTCACAAATCGGTGAAATGTGTACATTTTTTAAATAGAAGTGATAATTAGAGGTGTGTTTTTCCACAGAAAAAGTGCTTCTTACCTCCCAGGATGGTGATGAAGGCCTTGTTGCTGTGGCTGCTGTTTCTGGGGACGGTGGTGCCTCCGTGCCGCTGTCAGCATTGGTCCTATGGACTGAGTCCAGGAGGGAAGAGAGAGCTGTCTGACACACTGACCAATGTAAGCATCTGTCAGTCACTCTGACAAACATCTGCATGATTTCTATCTGCTCTGCTCTTTTCTACATGTTCATCACCTCTGAGGTTATGCTGTCAGTTCTGTTTGTCTGTCTGTTAGAAGGACATCTCTAAATGTTATTGATGGATTTCATTGAAACTTGGTGCACAGGTTGGACAAAATCCTTTAGATTTGGGTTGGCCTGATGATAGCGATGTAATCATCACTTTTACCTTCTGGTCTATAACTTTTGAACTGTAATTGAGTGGGCGTGGCCCATTCTTCCAAAAGCGCCCATATCTCGTGAATGAAAGAGTTTTGTTAAAAATGAACATTGTCACCAAACCTGGTGGACGTGCTCACTCAGCATGCACGCAAAAATGTGTTTTTTCCTCCGCAGGTACTTGGTGGATTTCCACAAGTGGAACCACCCTGCCGAGATATGGGTTGTGCTGAAGAAATGCCTGTCAACAAACTGTACAGACTGAAAGAATTTCTTGTGAGTCTGAATTTGAAATATAGTGACTTTATCTGTGTTTTGACTATAAATGTAGTTATCCAGTTGGTTATTCAGAGAGATTTAATCTTCTACTCTCTTTTAGGGCAGCGTGAACAACAGGGAAAATGGACACAGATCATTTAAGAAATGATGTTTAAATCAACAATAAAGTGTGACATAAGCATATCACTATTGCTCTTGTTGCTTATTTATGGCTTCATTTTTCTTCTTTCATAAATCGTGCCTGGCTTTACAAATATTCAGAAACCACTTCATAATGGATTTGGAGTGTTATTATGACCTTCTACTGCCATTACAACTCTAAACGAAGGATGTCACTTTAAAGCATTCCACACAAATACAGATACAAGAAACAAGGGAAACCAGACTATTCTCATATGCCTCGAAATGTCTCTTAATGCTTTACCACCAATAATATATCAAATTCCTCACAATATTTGAGTCCATTCTCCCACTCCAGCTGCTGTGTTCATCCACCAGAGGGCAGCAGCCTGAGGAGGAGTTCAAACATATACTGTGGCAGCTGGTATCACACAATAATTTTGAACTCTTGTAGACCCCATATCATCTTTACGACTGCTTTATGTTGATTTATGGTTATACCCAGTGAAAAACTGCAATCAATAAGATAAGATATGATGAATGCAATTTTAATATATAGGCTAATGCAAGCATAATATAATACAGCATGCTATGATTCACTGTAATCTACTGTGCTTTATTGTATTTGCTCACTACGAGAACATGTTTATCGTATTGTGATAGCTCACCGCTTCCTTTGCTTGTTCCAGCTGCACTCCACAATCTATTTGGGATTATAAAAGTACTTATTCACGGGTGCATAAGCAACATGAAAATTATTTGATCAGGCGGCAATATGTATGTTTGCCAATAGTGTATGGAACCTAAGCAAACTGAATAACACATTGAAGTGCATTCATCATGGCGATTTGACAGCGATACAACGCCGTGTAATATCCTGCTGAGTATGGGATGGACTGAACACGTTCTTATCTGGAATGGAAAGTGTGTTTTGCAAAGTATTTCAATCTGCCCGTCACTCCAACGTTACTCAGCAAACACCCAAGACAGAAAATCGCTCCCGTGGGTTTCATCTTGTTGACGTGACTCCATCCACAGACACCATATGGGTCAAGTATTGTCCTTTATTGAAACTGATATGATAAGGAATAAATATAGAGCAGGACAGAAAATATTTACACAAGATCAATCCCATTATGAGCTGCAGCCCTCACTACTCATCTGTCCTCTATTTCATATTAGGAACATTATTGCGGTAAGGAAGGAACTTTGTTTACATTTTAGAAACCCCAAAGTAGCTTGTGTGAACAAAGAATACATGTCGACCAGATACGCGGGGGCAGTGGATGGCTGTAAACAGCACTGTAAACCTGTTGCACACACACACACCATGCTGGGTGTGTACTGCCAGAAGCTGCAGGGTCCACCGGCTTACTTCTAATTAGTCTCGCTGAGACTGATCTCCAAGCCGTTTGAACTAATGAAAGTGAACATCGGGACATAGTTCCCTGTGTTGGGCTGTTACCGAATCATAATAGCGTGAAATGTGATGATGCAGGCCAGCAGAGTTTACAGTCTCTGAAATAAAGGCTGTGTACTGACCAGGTTGTTCACAGATCAGGCTTACTAAACCATGACCGTGATAACCACGGGTGTGCCACGGTGTGCAAATGTCACCCAAAATGTCAGTCCAAATGAAATGACAAGTTTTTTTTGGTCATTCGTATGTTTTGTCAGACCAATTAGGACTCTGTGATGAAAAGTACCATAGCAGTAGAGCAACAGAGGCATTTAGTGACATCATTATAATCTAATCTGGTCACAGGTTTGAGCTGAACTTCTTAAAACTGTGGTACTCCACTGATGGATTTTAGTTTAAAGTCCAGAAAAATGCCCAAAGTTTGCAAAGATACCGAAAGTATCAGGATGCATTCAGGGGAAATATGTATAAATAATAAAGAGGAGTTTTACGGAAATTTAAGGATTTGAATTACATGTAAAAACTCTGAGATATAAAAAAAAAAAGTTTGTATTTTTGTATTTGTTTATGTATGAGTTTGCTACTTTAATTACATTTTTTGTATTTATTTTATTTTCAATGCCAGCTCTCCCTGCACACATATAAATGGGTCACTGATGTAAATAGGCCCATTCCACTTATGTAAAGTCCTTACGATGAACTCCATTATTACCACGATTATCCATCCATTTAGCTCAGTTAAGACAGCATTACAGCAGTGGCTGTTATAAGCACTCGTCCTTTTATTGGGCTTCAGTTTTTTCACACCCTGTTTCCCTGGCACGTAAAGTGTGTTTCTAGCTCCACTCGTGTCCTCAACCTGTGCGGATGAGTCAGTAATTACTTGGCAGTGTGAGATTATGATTCTACCATCACGATAAGCAAGTCCAAAGTAAAATGACTGTATCTGCCATCAAGTGTTCCAAGCCATAAACGTTATTTTTCACCATCGGTAACTTCCTTGTTGTGAAGCCTGTGTGCTGCAGTCGCGGAGCTTCGGTTTGTCTTAGCTCCTCTGTCAGTGTTTAATAAAGTGCCTTTAATAGCTTGGTGCTTTGTGTCAGCTTGAAGGAAACCCAATGAAACCCTGAGGAAGCAGTAACCAGGCAACTACAGCAGCTGCTCGTCCACCATCCATCCATCTATCTATCTATCTATCTGTCCGTCCATCCATCCATCCATCTCTCTTGGTCATTTGGTGCCAAAAACCCTGACAGCATCTTCACGAAAGCACAAACATGCCATGACAAATCCAATCCTGAGGAGAAATTGGATGACACCAATCAGGCGGCTGCAATTTCAACCTATCAAGTCTTTTTGTGTTATGCAAGGTGTGTGTGTGTGTGTGTGTGTGTGTGTGTGTGTGTGTGTACAGTAATACAACAAGAGATGTAGTGGAAACAGGAGACCCTGCAATATTGCAGTATGGACGAATATGAGCAGAATTATTTCAAAAGCAGACACACGGATTAATATTAGATGTTATTTGTGCGAGACCGTGTGTGTGCAGCGCAGGTTAGTATTAATAATGAAATGCTGCGATGTCATAAAAGATAAGGTGGCACACCTCATAAATGCTTCCTGTGGAAATTCTCACACAGGAAGTACCTTAATAAGCGATGATTAGGGGGTGAAAGGTGACAGAACAGGGAGCTCATATATGCTTTTGACACTTAGGTGAGCTCGCCGTGTGTTTCGGTCCGTCTGACGTTGGCTTGTAGGTATAATGCCATGGAGGGATTCAAGGAGCGTAACACAGCCTCCCCGTGACCTTTTCATCGAACAGAACTAAAAGATTAGCCCCTTCGCACAAAGGAGCAAAGGTGCACGAGGCCGCTGACTTTGTCTGACATCATATCATCTCGGAGGATTTTAAATGGAACAATCATAAACCTTTTACTGCAGAACTCCTTTCACGCTGTCTCTGCCGTTACCTTCTAAAGTCTTTCTCAGTTCCTATCACAAATATGATGACAGAGCCGATGTACGGATGCTCCAGATTCAGATTAGATATCTTCATGTGGAGTTACTGTCTATGTTTACCCCCACACTGTGGAGAGGAACACCAGTGGCCATTATTATTCCCAGACATCGAATTAGATTCGTAAATCGACAGTGAGTGACTGTTGAAACTTATTTTTGTATAATTTGCTGAAATGATCATTACACCCTGAGAGGAATCCATAAACTGAATGTACCGCTTATCTTACTAATGGAATCTGATTTGGGAAAAAAAAAGCTTTCAGCCCCCAAAATGCCACCGTTACCCACAGGGGGAATCTCTCCATCAGTTATCAATCACATCTCAAGACCTCAGGTGGGAGGAGACAGTTTGAATTCCCCGTGGATCCCTGTGAGGGGGCGTGAATTCCTCGGCTAAGGTCAAGGGTGCAAGAATTAAATGTGAGACCTGCACTCTAACAGATTGCCTTTAACTACTTCACGCCCAGATGTGAAAATAGGCTTGCGCGCTCAAATTTCCGCTCCTATTTGTGCTTGAAATTGGTGTGGATGAGAGTTCTCGAAAGGGCACGTACGTCGAATGACCGTTAACACGGAGGATTCGTCAACGTTGGCCATCAAATTAACCCCATAGGTGGAGCCGTGGGAGCAGCACGGAGGCAGCAACAGGGAATTTTCAGCGTTATGCACAGATTCGTGGAAGGAGGCGTGCTGTATTTTCTTATTAGTGAATGTAATCTAACAGAGACTGAGACGCTGATGACAGCCTGGTCCTGGAATGTTACTTGGATACTGGAGTCACAGCATCATTTAGGTTGAACTCCCACTCAGAGTCGAGTGTTGCTGGAAGACGTCAGCAACACTTTGTTTCAAACAAAACGAACGGGGAGAGGAAGGAAGCATAAAAGAAAAGTGAGAGGAGAAGAAGAAGACGTTCGCGCCGAGCGCTCGTCATGCCGACGAACACCTCTGAGATCTCCTTGTGACTGAAAACGGCCTTGGGAGACATTTTTCGCAGGTTGTGTAAGCCTCGTCACGGTTGTGGCGTATTTCAAAGACAGAGCACAACATTTTGTCTTTGTGTGCCACGGATAACACGGTTCACTTTGAACTCCAGCCAGGGTATAATTAAATGTGAGGGCCGTGCAAAGTGAAAATCTTACCATCTCTCCTGTTTGTGTTGATATTTGAAGCAGAGCGGCGCCGGGCAGAGATGAACAGATGAAGGCAGCGGTGAACGCGTCGTCCCTCAGCATGAATATTTCCCACTGTTCTCTCCGTGCTATTAAACTTCTACAAGCATGTCAGACCTGTGACGTCACGCCTTTTCCTGAAGAACGCACAGACGCACGATAGCCGTGTTAGGATGTTTCAATATTTGATGTGCAGGAATCACATTGAGACGCTTTAAAGGGGACAGAATACGATTGTACTCATTTTCAAACCTTTGCAATGATTTCATGTGCAAAAAGCCGTCAGGCCTCCTCTCTGCTCCCTCGCTGCAGCACTGGTGTGCACAATGCGTGACAAATCCGTGCATCCTGCGAACTAAGGCCAGAACTCGGAAGTCCAGAACTGCAAAGTAGAGCATGTAAGACCCCTATCCTGGCGCTTATGTCTGTATGTATGTGACGCTAAATCTGCAACAGGAAGAGGGTCAACAAAACAGTCCTTTAATGT
>OMNV01007796.1:80392-91251 GCA_900303265.1 Brotula barbata | reverse complement strand
CCCCCCCCCACCTCCCGCCTTTGACTTCAGTACTGTGTTATGTGCTTTCTTCCTCCCACATACTGTATGAAAATATTGCCGAGACAATACTCTAAAAAAAGAAATTTTACTGGAGATACCTGAATCTCATTTAGCGAAGGAACTTGTGAAGACTCAGGATGCTCCAAAAAATGCCTGAAGGATAATCAATGGACCATTTAACCTTCAATTCACTTGATTTCCTACTCTCAAACAAAAAAAGAATATGATTCTGGAATGTGTGAAAATTAAAGACACCATTGCAATAAAATGCAATCCTTAAAAGGAAAGCTTAATAAGAGAAGCGCTCCGCTACAATGTTATATTTGAGCCTCAATGCTGAGCAGTCTTGTGGACTTCCTGGGCACAGAACTAACATTACTGTCTCCATATCATTCTTAATATTGCTGCTTAGTGCGCCGCACTTAACCTTGCCTACACGTGCACTCAGGTCTGCCACTAAACCACAAAACACCCGCTGTTTCATCACCATTCAAATCGTTAGTAGACTTATTCACTGCATTACGCAAGCACTGTAAAAAAATGTAACTAAATTGAGGGGAGTTATTCTATTTAAACTGGATTACAACATATTTTCAGTTCAGTATTTTTTCTGACGTAATTCAATAATAATTTAAGTGACGCGAGTGTGATTTGGACCGGGCATCCTCCACTTTCCAAGCGCACGTGCAAACCACATGGCCACAAAATCAGCCAACCAGAGGTGTTAATAATTATTCTTATTTTCTTACTATTTTTTGCACTAAAATACTATTTTCCAGACATAATTAGATAACAATCATGATCAGTGATCAAATAGGGCTGCATGGGGCCCTTGAACTAAAATAAGTTTGTCACGCTTTGTCAGGGTTACTCTGTATACATTTTTTGTATTGTTTATGTTATGATACTTAAGATTCAAGTTTCTACAAACCTTTCTGTGCCAGTAAACACCTTCATATTCATTTTTGTCTCTTTTATGTGGGCGGTACAACAATCTTTTCAATTGCGTTGTGAAGTTTGCTTTCCTATTTTTGATTCAGAATCAGAAATAAATGAATGGAGGCTTTAAAGCCTTTACGCTCTGCATATTTCACCCTTAAATGGCTCAGCTGTCAGCTGTATTTTAGGATGATAACTATTTTTAACTCATTCAGCGAGTGTGAATGTGGCCATCTCTGGGACACATTGATGGAGCTCATGACTGTAATAGCCATTGTGAGTTTCATTGGTGAAGTAGTCTCACTTTCAGAGATGTTGGGACGTAGCTCCTCCAGAGTCGTGGCGAGGTGGGACCAGGCAGTGCACCGATCAGGCTTGGTCTGTTTCCATCACGGGTGAAATCAGTGACAGCGGTGACAAAGAACTTTGCACTGCTGCAGCTGTTATCACTACAGGCGGTTGACTGGAGCTGCACCTGGCAGGTGGACAGTGCCACATTGGAGGCCTCCTGTCCTAGACTGTCTGTAGATGTCAACACAGTGGTGAGTTAGTGTTAAAGGACAGCACACAGCTGCCTTCACAACTGTAATAATGTCTTACTGTGAGGGCTTTGAAGTGTTGATGTACTGGGCAAGTCAGGGCGTAACAGCAGAACAATCAAAGAGGAGAGGTGTGGAAGGGGATTTTATGTTGTTAACAGCAATGAAGAAGAAAGTTCAGGATGCCAACTGGGCCCTCCAATCATTTTTAATGACTTAGCAGGCAATCCTTGTTTTTAGTGCATGGACAAAGAGCCATGCAGGACCTCACTCTGTGCTCAGATTACTGTTTGGGTTCGCTTGCCAAGAACCGACAGATCAGTTTAGGCTCTGATAGTCTTTAATATCAACATGCTCAATCTCCTCTCCTCAAGAAATTCATTAAAGTGCTTTGCCTTTCAAAGATAGGGGAGAGGACCGGTGACTAAAATAATTTAGTTGTGATCATGAAGTACTCTAACCACTCTATCTACGAAAAATGGGCACAGACAGAAACAAATAAAGTGTAACATGCAGGTCTCTTGCTTTGATAGTTCATTTTGGGAGTTGAGGGACCAATGCCTCTTGAGCCACTAATATAACCCTGCCTCCATGTTGATGAATCATATCTTGGTATTCCTTGTTTAAATCCTGTGGCCTGTGTGTTTTTTATCAGAGCATATCACCCTTCCTCTTCTTTAACCAGACATTCTTAGACAACAGTAATTGTACATGACAAAATGATAATGAAAGGCATTAAACAGCAGTTCCTATAATAACAGCTTGATAATGTTTCAGAGAAAACACACACTATCTCACTGTTTCCATTAACGCTAATTACCCTAATGGCAATAAACCCCAAACTCATCTTTAACAGTGAATAGTTTGACCTGGGTCATGGACTGTCAAAGTCAGTGGGACTCCGCAGTGGTGGCTGCGGTCCAGGCCATAGCAGGGGATGGGCACGGTGCTGTGGATGGTCACCTCATGCTCCTTAGTGTTTTCAGATATGTGGAGTGAGTCTGGAGAAAACTAACAGGAAAGAAGGGAAAAGGAAAGAACAATGGTGGCTTGGTGACACTGTTTTCTTCATAAAACTGATAAAAGTTCCTTGTGATAAATGAACGTCTTCTGTAATAACAAATAAACCTGCTCCCACAGATAAAAATTGCTTTAATCTGCAAATGTTTACAGTAGCTCACTGCAATCCACTGCACCATATGGCTATGGGACTATGTATAGCACTATGTCATGTTACGTTAATGGTGCATTACACATGTTGCTCTTGATGAGCGAGTGGGCCAGTACTGTAGAATTAGGAGCTACGTAAGACTCAAGAAAACGACAGAACATTTAGGTTTTATATTCAGCCTGAAGTCCTTTAGCTTTTTTTCTCTAAGATATCAACAAATCTGCTTGTCATATCCTTCCCCCTCTTCATCGTCGTCGTCATCATCAGAATGGGACCCTCTCTGTGCTTACCTTCAGTCCAGCATAGAAACTCTCACTTTCTTTGGGTGAAGATCTGCTGTGGCTAGAGTTGGCTCTGAAAGTTGACACACTGCAGGAGAACTGTGAGGAAAACAACAGACAGCACACACACTTTTTACATTTCTAAGCAAGGATTTGATGCTCTCTTAAACGCTAAACAATAGAAAAACGAGGCCATGAGATGGAAAAGAGTTAATTTGTGCATCTTTCCACAACAGCTTGATTACACCACCAAGGGGGATTACCAGGCAAAACATTTACACAAAACATTCTTTAATTGAGGAAATATGGTGGCCGAGGTGCCTGAAAAAAACCCTAAGGGAAACACTGTGCTGTATTTGTCATTTATTAAAACATGTCCCTGTTCAACCTGCAGCGTCGCACTGGGCAATAACATTTAACTCATTCTCAGTGTTACAAAAAGGGGGATGACCTTTGACTCAGCCCAGCTGCAGAATCAACATGTCTTAAAGCCGGGCCCCATAAGTGAGCCCAGCCCTCCTGAGCACGTTCCAGACACAACACAGACTTGTATCCAAATATGGCAGCCATCCGCACAACATGCTACAGCTGGATGAGGGCAATCACTGAGAGTGACATCACCTCGGTTTCAAACAGCTCCATGTTGAGAACTTAATAAGTTAATATTTTCTGGCAACACATAAGATCTACCGGAAATTAGTGCGGTCAGCAGCCTCCAAGTTCCGACTGTGTTGATGTGAAGCCATGCAGGAGACTGTGAACGTGTAGGAAACTGTGCTACCTCAATTTAAATCGCAATCATTACTTTTAACACAAATAACAAATTGTGATACCAGTCCACATTACACAGCTGGTTGCTACTGCTCTACCTCACATGTGCATTAAAGAGACCTTGCTTTCTGCCCTAATCCTGTGCTGCTTGGATAGACTCCAGCCCTAAAGACCAAACAATGGATGGATGGATGGATGGATGCATGGATGACTGGATGGATGGGTGGGTGGGTGGAGGGATTATTTGTGTTCACAAATGGCTAATACACAAGCACAGACCCAAACTGCTTCAATTAATTCTCTGAAATAGCGAGGGAATTTATTTTCAGAAAATCCTGAAAAGTCATCCCACTTGATTTTGACATTTATTTTTGTGGATAACACTCAACATGTTTACATGCATTGCAAAACTTACATTTGTTCTTAGAGATCAATTTTTGTGATTTTTCTGTGACTAAGGCAACAAATCTGCTTTTTCAGGCGTCACCTTTATGCCATTTAAATTGGAACAAAATATGGTTTCTCCGAGTAACAGACATGGCTTTTGAGATTGTCATGTAAACGTCTTTATTGGAGTATGCCACCTCTGTTTGCATTTCCTCCGTGGGTAGAATCGCCTGATAGTGCGATTAAATAACACATCACATGCACTTTGGTGACGTATGTATTAACTTGATCTGAGTCTCTCTGTCTCAGCCTATCACACTCGGCTGTGTTGGTTGCTACTTGGTCTTCCCATCTCAGCTCAAACTTTGGTATTCTGGGCCCTCATTTATCAACCATATGTACAAAAAGAAATGTTCATAAACTGTGCTTACAATAGTTTTTTTTTAGCAAAGTATGGGACTCATCAATTTGTACTTATACTTAAGAATGTGCGTAAATCTTGGAACTGTCAATGAAACACCATTTAGGGCACCAATCCTAAATCCTCAAATAATTCCCCCTGTTCCTGCAGATGCATCATCATCTCTTTCCTTTACGGTAACATAGGAATTCCCTTTTTATATCAATCCTGCTCCCACATAAATGTATCAGTTTCCACACATATATTAGGATCTCACACAACATGCAAATGTTTCACACAAGATGGTGTAGATACAGACAAGGCATCCCGGATTTCCTTCACTTTCTTCTGTTCTCCTACGGTCAACTCATTTATGCCATAACAGCGAGCAACAGCAGCAACTGAATTAAGTCTCTGTAGAATATGCAACAGTTCTACCTTTCACTGCTACGTCGCTTAGGAGCACTTTCAAGACCCCATGATGAGAGATTTCAGAGTTTATCACCGTACAGTAAAATCAGAGGAGATGCCCGATGTGTGAAACGTGAAATGAAGGGATCACTACAGGAGTTACATGTATATGCATGTACATGTACAGTATAAGTATATTTACACGCTCCACCGTGTTTCTATGACAGGGTTCTTCACGGTCAGCCGTAAAACTCCCATAAAGTATTTCCATTAAATTATTCAAGATTGAGACACAAATGAAAAGAGACTTTTTTTTTTTTCTTCCACTTGGATTAACTAACACTTCTGTTTCAGCATCTGTTAAGTTTTTCTTCTTTGATCGCTCACACTCCGGTTTGGTTATTTATGGGTCTTTCTTTATGTTAATAAGATTCCCTGTGCACATGCACGGATATTTAGAATGAATGATTTATTACCATTTATTACCAAATACCATTTTTTTGTATGTACGAATATTCTAAATTTTGTTTGTTCATGTGACTTAAGAAACTTTTCTATGCAATGTTGATAAATGATGGCCCTGGTTCCAAACGTTCGCAGAGAAGAAGGTGAAGGTCCCTTCAGAAGCACCTACACGAGAGGCAGTTGCTTCCTTGAATGGTTGTGTGCATATCTGTAGAAATAAAGTTAGAGGTGTTCTTTTACGGTGAGGTTTTGTTAGAAGCTGAAATGGGAAGCATGTGGAGAGAAACTTGTCTAACCTGAAACTGATTTAACGTCCCAACCTACTTCTTGCATTTACTTAACGGGATATGACACGCTTCTCCTCTCTGCCTTTGCTTTGTGTAGTCTGAACCCAGCCAGAAAGGTCAACATGATGCACGGCTTAAGTCATCCACTCATGGTCGAACCCTCCACATGTGCTCCACAAAAATACTCAGCACAGTCTGGCAGGAATTACCGTTTCTCCCAGCCTGAAGTGGACGCCATCCATCTCCACCAGCGAGAAGGTTTTCAGCGTGGATTCCTGCCTGATCTCAGCCTTCATGCTGTGGCCAATGTGTCTGGCCCAAACCACCTGATAGCCCAGTGGCTGGCTCCATGGTGGGGGGATGAAGGAGCACCTCAGGTGGACGCTGTGGCCGATAAGCTCGGGGCTGATGACAGGTCGCGCTGGCAAGGAGGGGATGGCGGCTGAAAACACAGACAGAGCTAGTGTGGTGAATTACACTTTAACAAACAATAACACTGTAAAACCCAAGCTTATATTAAGTGTGCGTATGTGTATATCATTTTATTCTCAGGAATTTGTCAGTACATTGAACCGACTGGTTGCAAAATAATTCTCTGTTTGCTAGTCAAAAGCAGATTCACACATGTTTTCATTTTACAGCTTAAGTCAAAATTCATGGTTCCTGGAATCTCTTACCTTTGCATCGGCCATTGACTTCCACTTCACCTGGTGGACAAAGTCTGGGCGCAAAATCTGGAACAACTGAAAAATGGATGGAGATTCATGAAACAACAGAAAAACAGATATCAAGGGGGGATGCATCACGATGGCGAACAAGCTGATTATACAAAATACCACAGTCAATCAACATCTTGTATACATTATTTAACTATGATGTGAAAACTCAAATGAAAAAAAACCACTTATTTTTTGTTGATGCACCATTATCATCTACTATTTTAAATTAATGACATTTTATTACACAGCTCCATGTAAATGACAAAAGACTTGTCAAAGTACCCGCATAAAAATTTAAGTGCTGAATGTAAAAGGGGGCTTCTTCTCTTCAGAAAATATGGGTTGCACTTATATATTGGTAGACCAAGTTAACCAATAACTGAGTTCAGTGTGTGTGTGTGTGCTTATGTGAGTGTGGAGCGGTGAAACAGAGAAGAGACAGCAGGTGAAATACTCAATTTGACGACAAATAGAGGCCTGCATCAGCTGTTATCGTCTCATCTTCTTTCTGAACTCGTGCATGCGTAGAACGTAGAACGTCACAGAATAAGAGCAGGAGTCAAAGATGTCAAAACCAACATCCCAGGAGATGTCCCATGTCACACTCAAAAATTTGTGTTCATGTGTAATTTCCGTTTTAACAAATTCTAAAAAGGTTTCTACTTTGTGTCCAGCTCGTAGGTTCAACTGTCATTCAGCACAGTTGCCAGGCTACTGTTGAAAAATGGCACTGGCTACAAGGATGCTTGTAATTAGTAAAAAATAATTTTATAAATACTGTAGTCGATGAAATTATTCATTTCTTTTGTATGCAGCCGTATCATAAGAACAACACAAGATTGGCTTAGTTAAATAAGGGCAGGAGTTCAATTCACCTATAGCACAATATCCCATGCACCCCTGGGTTGGCTGCAGGTAGTAAATCATGAATTCGCCACAGTTTTGCACTGTGATAGGAATTCGGAACAAGCAGCAGTCCTTGGTGCTGCCGTGGAAGAACTGCCAGGTGGCGCAAGCAGATAGCCGGCGAACCTCGCCAGGCCTTGGGAGAGGGGCATCCTTCAGTGACAGCCACACTGGTGCCTGTGTCCCACAGCGGTTCATCTGCAACAGAAACAGTTATTGCATTCAGTGAGGGGGTTATTATCCCACACACACACCTGTGCCTAAGGTGCTTATTATACCAAACTGCTGCTCAATGCCATTGTGCACTTTTATTGAACAATTACAGTTACAGGAAGGGGATGAAATAGTTCCATGTCATATTTACCTCCACACAGGTAGTGGGCATCTCAGCCGGCTTGTTGTTTATCTTGAACCGGTACCAACCCGGTGTTAGTGAGTGGTCACAGATTAAGTCCTGGATAGCGGTGTTTTGGATCTCTGTGGAATCAAAGTTGATGCTGCGGTATGGGTTACTCAAGGTCCGATGGCCTCCTGGGTAACACTCTGGAGCTGAGGGGGATAAATGACACTGACCTCAGATTCTGTGCAACTGAAAGACAAGAACAAAGGCTGACAAATTCTAAATTTGGGGTTGGAGGATGAGTAGGTGTCAGGATTCTTCTGCCGCACAGCACTCGCTTCCTCGTGATCTCTTCCTTGGAGCACTTTCACTTTGGTTTTTTAAAAGGATTATCAGATCTCAAACCATAATCTGCTTTGCCTAATTTTTGACCTGGTTGTGTTTGGAACAAGCCAAAGAGTGCAGACATGACAGAGATAAAGGAAACCAAAGCAGCTCACATTCATATGGAAAGATGGTCCTTACTAATCTCGCCTGAGTCTCTTGGTTTCCTTATACTGTAAAAAAACTAAAGTAAACAGCCTGTGGTACAGCAACATTGATTCATTCAAACTAAGATTACAGAGAAATATTGTTCAATTATCTTGACTGGCCTTCAGGAATTTGTGTGAATGATTTGATGCGTAGGGATTTAGCGGGAACTGAATATCAACAGGCAAAGTTATTTCTGCAAGTTGCGCATACAAATATCAATTAGCATGAAGGAGGTGTGCAAGGGGGGCTCATAACCTCCAGAGGTTATCTAAATTGCTAAGAATAACAGACATTCCTGTGGGGCTCTTGTCTCTCAAAACTCACCCCGGGAAGGAAGAACGCTAAATTCAACAGTGCATGACAGGCAACTAAACACAGTTTGCAGCTGGCAGTTGAGATGGAGAGAATTATTTGAACAGAGCATTTCGTTTTCCACATGAACACACTGTCTAAAGCTCTACATCTGTGAAGTGAAATGGGTCAAATGTGTAAGTCGTCACCACAAACTTTTCTTAACAGACCTGAACAAAAGAAATAGGCTATTCTTTTAACTCCCAATGAACAAATCGTGTTCCCGTTCCTGTGTTTGAGTTTAAGCCTTTACGGATTGTAAAGTCAAGTCTTGAAAATGCCAGGGAAAACAAACACCAGGGGTATTTAAGACATTTTGAGCCCCTCAAAGCATTGAATGGACAGGGCGAAGTTACTGCCAGTGATCCCAAGCCAACACAAGGTCTTCGTGTTGACAGCAGCTTGAAAGCAAACGCCCTTGTTTACATCGTCACCCTCGTCAACATCTGCTCACACACATCGCCTGACAAGAGCCGAGGTCGCAGGTTGTACAAACAGGCACGTTTTCAGGCAAGAGAACAATCGGCGAGACTGTCTGCGGGTTAAACTGTTCCCATTGGAGATTTAATGAGTTTACAGAGGCAGAGGGGGTGGTGAGGGGCTAATGGATCAGTCCCCAGGCGAAGAGAGATGCCACTGGGAGCCCCTCAGCAGCCCAGATGTGCATTCTCGTCTCTCTGTGAAGAAGATTCATTTGGGAGACCGAGGAGTTAATACAACTGAGGTCTCTGGTCTTTTTCCCAGGGGGACATTCACTCAAAACACAGACCTACACAGCTCAGACCAGACTGTGAAAGGGTTTTAAGGGGGTCCAAAGGGCTGAAATGATTTACCACGCTCTCTTACAGATTTATCTCTAAGACTAATTTGTGCAGGTTTATGGTATTTTGATGTTATGGTGCTAATGGTATTTTGAGTTTTATGGTCCTAAAAATGGCACTAATTGTATGACATAATGCATTCTTTTGTCATTGTTTAGATTTCAATCACTACTTATCATTGGAAACATTTTAATTAGATTTTAACAATGTTTGATTGCATAACATGAGTTTAAAGTAACACACCGGTCATTTTACAAAAAGATTAAAGATTTTTGGGAACATACGTCCCAAGAGATATCTGTAATTGATTTACCTGATCTGCATGTGATCGGAATGGACCCTTTTAGATACAGTACCTGTGCTATTTCTTCAACACTGCAAGGGCAGAAGTCATGCATGCCACGGTAAAAAGCGTAACAGCTGCATTGTCAAGTCGAACTGAGTTATGCTACAATGACAGTAACGGCTTATAAAATCAATTTTCTTTGGGTTCTAGTTTTTTCTCCAATGACCTGTGTGTATATATATCTCTGCAATACTCTTTCAGTTACTTCATGTTATGGGGTGATGGTGAGCAAAAAAATAAACTGATGTCAGAGGGCACCCTGCATTATGATGGATGACTATACTACTTTATAGTCTATACTACTACTATACTACTTTATAGTCATCCATACAAGATAGAAACTTTTTAGAGGCTTTTCAGTGTGTGTATCATGGAACAAGCGACATATCACATAAATGCTCCTATTTACAAAAAAACGTCAGTGACCTAGTTCAGACATAATGTTCCCAAAAATCATGTTTGGAAAATAGTTGAAAGATCACTTAAATGATGGAGTGTTAGTGATTGGGGGTTAAGGAAGTTTGAGGTACTTGAGGAAATTTCTGTAGGCCACAACCTTGTTTGTGTGGTCTCAATGTTACAGCAGAGTTCAAAATTCTGTGTTTTTATTGGTTGTAAATCTGTGTCACTTAGGGTGATATTCCTTTTTACAACTGCATGCCTTGAAATTTTACAACCACGTGCTTTGATTGTCCGTTAACCTGGAAACAAAGGTACAGTATTGAGCCTGCAGTCAAATGTCAAAAGGACATCAATGATGTTTTATTGTCAAATTAGTGGAGCTGAGAAGCTTCTCACCCATTCACTCTGAAGGACATAGACTCCCAAAATTTCTACTTGGTGGATACTTCATGGTGACTGTTTATAGATACTTCACTATAAGGAAAAGTTTGGGGCCCCCACCAGACGTAAAAATCCTCATTTCTGCACTTAAACCACATAAAAATGGTCCTGAAACCTGAGAATCTTCTCAGATTGATGATTTGAAGAGCTTGATGCAGTACTTAAATCCTAAAACCCACTTGTAGCTATGGACAATTTGGACTAAACAATTAACAATTCCCTATTAACAGCAAATAATAATAATAATAATGATATTATTATTATTATTATTATTATTAATAATAATAATAATAATAATAATAATAATAATAATAATAATAGCTGCTT
>OMNV01007796.1:62716-80372 GCA_900303265.1 Brotula barbata | reverse complement strand
AGTTGCTGAGGTATAAAGAAAAAAAAAGTATGTATTTTCAGTTCACATTTACACGCTTTTTCGTCTATATGTAAACACTTGCAGAAAACCTCAATAAATCTAGTGAATCTCCCTCGTTAATACATGTAATAAAATAACTGTAAATCAATTTGGCAGAAAAAGCAGTTTTATTAATTGGTGGTGGGCAGGTCATTTTGTTCAAATTTATACCACGGATTTGACCTTGAACATCTCCAGTACTTAAAGGAGCAAAAAAATCGGGGTGTAGCTAGAACCCTGTGGCAGTGTTTCCACCGCTGGAGTGTTAACTACCTCAATAATCAATAATTGCTTCTTTCTGGAATTATCTATGAATTTACCAAACAAACCATCACCTTCACACAGATCTGGCAGAGACAGAGGGAAAGCTGACACACAAGCATCTATTCACAAGTCAGTAGAGTCCTCAAAATTATCCCATAAATAGAAAAAATATAGAGACCTCTGATGAAACTTTAAAACCAGAGAAAAAGATATGTTCGCACAGTGTATTTTATGTAGATTGAATGCAGTAATTTGTGACATCCGGTCTTGTTTCTAGATACTAGGACTAAACCAAGGTTATATCCTAAAGCTGATTGATTACATATCATGTGTCTCCTTTTTGCTCTGGTTTGGACCACTATCTGTTGAGGTTTTCATCCTGTCAGGTGAGAATCCTTCTATCTGGAAGTTAGCAGGGTTTTTTTTCGCTTTTTAGATCATGATTACTTAGTCCTGTACCGGTATCAAAAATTTCCTAAAGCTCATTCCAAAAGAAAACTTTTTTTTGTTGAGTGCAAAGTCTAAAATCTGGGAATACAGCAGCTGTCAGACAAATGTAGCGGAGTGTAAATGTAAACCTGTTGTTAACTTTTCATGTCCGGACATTTGGCAGCTGGATGCCATGTGTGAATCATTTATGGATCGTCCGACGGATGAAAAGGCGTCCGGTCTGATTAACCACAACACAACATAATGACGCATTTCGAGCCACTCACCATGCTGCGTGAACGCTCCGAACTGCACAACGCTCAGCAGAGCGATGTGTAAAAATCCATGCAGAGGAAAGCGCTTCAAAACAAACGCGCAATAATCCATGACTGGGACTCTAAGGAAAACAGACATGTGGCGGGTTGGTCTGTCAGTCACCAAATCCCGTTTACAGCCTGGAGAAAACGGTGCGAAAGTGGCGCAAACTGCGGTTATCTTCCCGTCCCTTTAGGTAGAGCGAGGAAGCTTCACTTTGCGCTCCGCTTGCAGGAGAACTGCGCCTTCGCCGCACAAAGGGAAAAGTGGAGAAGAGGGAGGCCACGAAACTCAGCGGAGTGTGGGGCTCTCCCTGTAGGTGGGCCCTGTGATCCTGGACTTAACTATGGACATGCACTCGTTATGAGCTTTCTACACCCACACACACACCAGTTGGTGTTGAAAGTTTTTTTTTTACGTCATCCAAATTCATAGTAAAGGAAACACGCTTTCATCTTTAAATAAAATATCTCATACATTTTACTGCAAAAATACACGCTGAGAACATAAACATGAATAAATCTGGGTGGAGAGTATTGACATGGGTATTCACTCAGTGCTCTGCTGCTGTTTATACCAAGTCAATGTAGCACTCACAAAATCTCTCTCTCTCTCTCACACACACTCAGCATTTGTGCAGCTGTGGAGGAAGTGTAATACATTATCTCTGCAACGCCAGGATGCAATGATGCACATGAGATTGATTATTGGCCATCCAGGACATGAAATGAAAGGCTCTCAACCAAAATGTTCAAAGTTTATATATTCCTCATGCAGATCCTTTGAAGCTCTATTAAAACCATACTGTGCTGACTTTTAACCGTTTTATTTCTTTATCAGTGGACCTGTTGTATGACAGGAATGCAGTTTCAAGAGCCATCAGGTCTGTTTGCATTTTTGTATCTTGCTGGCAGTCAGTGAAATTACCTACTGCAATGAACATTTAGTCATTTATAGGTAATGTGCTCATCTCCTACACATGCTGGAGAAAGAATTGAGATTCTATACTCAAGTTAAAGCAATAATACTATGCTAGCTATGAGTTGATTGCACTGTCTGAAAACAGCACAAGATTGAGATAAGGTCACAGGAGAAGGATTTTTTTTTTTTAATCACAGAGCTAAAACAGAGGTCAGCCTCTGAGCTATGGAGTAAATATCAGGTGCTGGAGACAAACACACACCTTTCCACTAAATAAAGGAATGGAGACAACCCACAGGTGTTCATTGCTTACCTTTTCATTCAGCCCTCACTTCAGCACTGTGAGAAAATCATACACTTCCAGTCCACAGGTTCTCTTACCCTGAAATGAAAACACCCTGTGTTTACTCATTATTACAAGGTCCACATAGAGTAGGTGCTGCTAATCATTGGAAACCCAGGTGGAAAATCATTCAATTATGGCTTTTTTTCTGATTGGATTCATTCTTTTTCTCCCTGTTGTTTTTAAAGCAGACCTAGTGGTGGACAACATGACCCAAAAATTATTAACAATATCATTCAAATTTTTAGGGCTCATAGGCCCACATTTTTATGGATTAAATGAGCCTATTTGTTGCTGTTAATTGTCTTATTCTACTTTGATGTCCCATCAGTCTAAATTAAAATGACATGGAAAACATTCTGATATCATATATCATAACATAGCTTTGATTATCACAGTGTTCACTTAGCCCCAAAAGGTAATGGGATCATTCATATGTGCTGACTAAACTACTTCCTATCATGCAAGCTAGATATGGCCTAACCAGAGTACTCAGCAGGCTTTCACTGCAATGTCTTTGTTGTTTTCGCTAATGTTGTGACCAGACGTCCATTTTCTGGGCACGGCCTCCATTTTTGCTGGCCGCTCCCCAGATGTGATTGGGGATTCATTAGCGACGCTGCAGTTTGTTTGCTTGCTTGCATTCTGTGTGTATGCCAGTATTTCGCCTCAGCACAAAGCAGAAGCTCAATTTGTCCTGTAAGTCTCTATGCAGGGTGGTAGATCTGACGCCAGAGTGCTCAGTTTTATCATATCATCAAAATGAGACTGTGGAGAACCCCTGGAAAACCTCCGTGCCTCCCATTAAAGTCGCTTTACAGTAGAGAAAACATTATCTGTGACCCTCTTTGATGTTTGTGCCCTGAGAAACGACACGGAAGGGGTTAGTCCTTCCTGAACACTTCCAGATGTCATACATCCTCATTTACTGTGAGAAAAACAAGGAGGAACATGCGCAAGACATGTCACCAGCAACAATGCCCTCAACATCTTGCAACCACACTTTCTGTAATCGGAAATATTTTCTACACATCTGTATTTCTGCGTTAGAATGAGGCAAACCCACATTGATTCCCGATGTGGTGTCTACTATTAGCAACAAAAATGGTCAAATTATGTTGCATCAATATCGACTTAAGTGCAAACACATCTGGAAATATACAGTACACGTATTTACTGGTGGCCTTCCAAGCTTATTACCAAACTGACCGTTCAGACACAAATTATGTGTTCATTTCCATAATGATCTGTTTTGGGAGAAGCAATTATTTTTTCATAATCTCAAACTTTAGTGACTATAAGCAACCACAGGAAGATGATATAATAATAAAAGTAGTTGGTGCAGAACATAACTCTAAGTCTAAGTCAAACAAATGAACAAAACATACAAATCTACTCTGAAATGAATTATTCATATGACGTGTTGTTGCCTTCACACATATTTGTGGGGCTTTGCTGCCACCTAGTGTGATACTTTACACTATCCAAGAAGGGTTACGGCAAGGGCAACTGGACTTGAAATCATGCAAGACCTTAGACAACCATGACCTGATGATTGAGAGCATTACCAATGATGCTGAATGCTATTTTCAGCCCATGAATGCAGCTTATAATAATAATAATAATAATAAACCAAAACACTGGATTAAAAAAAAAAGTTTGATACTGAAAAGTTAATACTGAGAGTTAATAATCGTACAGTGGACTCCGATGGCCCCTACAAGTGAAGCGAGGGCAATAATATGTAAATGACTGTGTTCGTCCTTTTCACAGACTCCTATCATTAAGTCAGGTTTTGGAATGGTTACAGGGCCCTTTAAGGATATCCTATTTGCTTGGCTTTAGCTGCAAGACATGAGATTCAATGATTAACTTCATCATACTAGACACGGACAGGTCGAGGTCCTCTGCACTATTTGCATTAATCTGGTTGCTCTCTGTGGAGAGGAAGATCATTGGAGAGGTATGTGCTGGTATAGAAATTTTACAGATTATAGGCCATTCAAGTCTTGAAACAGGGTCTGGGTGGCATGGCTTAGGTGATAGGGTGGTCGCCTAGTGATCAAAGGGTTGCCGGTTTGATCCCTCCATGTCCATGTCGAAGGTCCCTGAGCAAGACCCTAACCCTGAATTGCTCGTGACAAGCAAGTGGGCCTTGCATGGTTACCTTGGCTGTTGGTGAATGAATGGGTGAATGTGAGGCAAACACTGTGCAGCGCTTTGGATAAAAGTGCTATATAAATGCAGGCCATTAACCGCAAGTGTTCCTTGGCATTGTGATTTATGGAATTTCTCAAAAAATTCACATTCGTGTGTGAAGACTTCTTAAAATGTACTAGTAAATATCTAATATTAAAATTCCAAAAATACACAATCAGTTGGATGCTAGGGTTCCTGTCATGGGCATTATAGGAAGCTGTCCAGGTTGGAATTGTTTCTGTGGGGAGCCACCAGGTGCTTGTTTGTGTGTCAGTGATGTCATGTCACTGTATCAGGCATAGTCAAGGTGCCAGCATACTTTCAGAGCAAGTAGTAGTTAACTGTCTTGGAGAATACCTGGTGTGTTGTCATTTTATTTGTCTATTTAAATCTACGTAGTTTTCATTTTAGTTTTGCTTTTTGTATAGGTCTTGGTTTTGTAAATGTGTTTGTATTTGTCTGTCATTATCATATGTATGTATGTATAAATGTCAATTAAATCGCCTTAGTAAGTTTTTGCTTTTTAAATGAAAAATTTAAAATACGATTTACCAACAAAAGGCAAGAGGACTACAAAGCAAAGGAAAAATTAGCTGGGTGGCGGTTTTTAAAATAATCAAACATCCGTTCATGTTACTTAAATTAAATAAGTTACCTATCTGCGTCCATGATCACATTCCGTACGAGCGAGGTAGCCATTGAAGAGATGTAATCAATTCATTAACCTCTTAAACTCCGAGGTGGCTCTATCTGTAGAAAAGTCCATTTTCAAATTCTAGTGGTGCATGTCTCCTACTGTCGTGAACTTTGTCTCGTTTGCAGCTGAGCAGAGCGACTTCCTGAACGACGTAAAAACAGTAGTTTGATTAAATTAATAATAAAAAAAAGTGCTGTCCTCCGTTTCCCAAAGAACTCAACGCATCAAAAAAAAAAAAAAAAGAATTGGAAGAGAAGCGAACAGGTGAGTGTGTTTATTTATCCCTCTTCATAGCAGTTCCTCTAACGTCAACATGGCGCCTCGGAACTTCAAACTGGTTTCAAACGGCGGGGTGTTAACAAGGTAAAAGACTTACTTTACACATATAATGTAAATGTGAAGTTGTACAATGTCGTCTGTGTCATGATGAATTGGATGTAAAATTAAAGCGTGCAGGTGTCTCAGTTACAGCCGTTTCTTAATTCTCAGAGAACAAGTGCTGCGTCTGCTGCAAAATGTTTCTCACTATAACCAAGTGGTTCCAAATCCGGGCCATTAGTTTTTATCATTAAAAAATAAAAAAAAGTTGTACTGAAAATTGATCTTTGAAAAATATAACAATGTATTCAAAAGTTTGGGTAAAATTATTATTTTGAATGAATTATTTATTTTCGTTTTTCACTTGATATATAATTTGACATCAGAGGTCTTATTTTTTCAGTTGTAGATGTTTTCAGGTTTCAGATCGTATTTTCTTACTGTTTCACATTATATTCAAACTGAAAAGTTTCAAACTTTTATCTAGCGTGGGGGGCGCGGCCGCATGAGTGACAGCATAACAAAGCCGATGTAGCAACAGGACGATGACACCAAACGTTCCAGATACACTATGACCCTGTTTCTGAGTTGGACCCTGAACTTTGAGTTGTAAACCCTGAGTTTTCAAAGTCTGAGTTTTCGGTTTCTGACCAGCCCATTTGAGTTGGTTCTATTAACTCAATTTGTTAAGTATGAGTCGAGCGTGTGCATGACGACTTTAAAAAGCCATTAAAAAGCCACCATCAATGGAACGCAGATTATATTATTCACCACAGCAACAGGAGAGAAAAAAAGGGCTCGATCCTCCCACTTCTCCTCAGTGGAATTTAAATATGAATGAATGCTTGGCTAGAACATATATTTCAGACGAGAGCTACGGTAGCGACATACGTAAATGGGAAGAATAAAACTTCATTGGCGAATTGTTTCACATATCCTCAAATAAACACACTCACAATTAATCAATATGACTGTGTGTCTGTTTGTGTCGTGGAAGAGCTAGGCCCCGCCCCCAGCTTGGCTTAGTCTTTTTTTTCCTGGTTCGTCGTCCTAATGATTGATTTGATTGAAATTGCACACATATTTTGGCAAATTGCACGATATTCCGCGTTTTACAGTTGATTCCAGTTTTACTGTGACGATTCCGTCCCGTCATAGGGCCTACATTAAACTATGCGAGATTGTGCAATTTGACAGCCACATTCACGCCATCACAAACGGGACTGCGGTGCGTCCAGGTTCATAAGTGGAAGTGGGAAATATCAAACCTTAGCAACTGCAAAAACTAAGAGCTCAAACACCAAATATATACGAAAATGAAAAAGGACAAAAAAGCTTCTAAAGAATTATTCAACCAAAAAAACATCCATACATTATATGTATACATTGATGTAATTTTCAAAGTTGAAGTTTCAATTTTTTAAATTTTTTTTCATAATTTTGACCAAAACTATTTGTCACCCAAGCCCTGCCTTTTCCTTGTAAAGTCTGGGTTTTGTAGAGTATGTTATATGTCATATTACAGTTGAAAGATTATGATTTAACTTCAAATCATAGTGTGAGTGCAGTAGCATGTTAACATTGGCACAGATCAGAATTATGAGCCCAGTGGAACAATGGTCAATTTGGAGATTCCAGTTTAATAATTGAGACTTTGTAATTAATATTTTAATTAAACAAGTCTTTGTCATGCATTTTCCCTGCAGGTAGGAGGCCCTCAATATAACAGCCATGGAATTGTTTAATGGCTTAACTCCCAGAGAAACTGTGGAACGTGTTTCGACGATGTTGGGTTGCAGTCCAATATCCGCTGAAGTCGCTGCTTATCTTGACAAACACGACATGCTGCGACTTTTCAGGGAAAAATTCCTTCTTCCCAAAATATCAACTCTGACTGGTGGTAAGTATCACAGAAGCAAAACTGAAAGTTGAAATTTGGAATGTTAGTGTTAAAAACAAAACAAAACATTTTGTAATTTCTTGTAACATTGCTTGTAGAGGCTTTTCCTCTTCCATGTTCCATGTACTGTGTTCTGTGGTTCTATACAGGTCTATTTCTACAGTCTGCAATTTTATGTCCTAGTTTTAATGCAATTTCTCACCAAATTTTGCAAAATTATTTAAAACTCCAAAAGTTCATTCAGACTTAATGAAATGTTTTAGATTGTAGCATGTTCCCTCTGCTTTTTCTCTACAGCTGATCTCTCGCTCGTTGATGGCTCTAAGGACTCCATCTACTTAGTGGGAAACTCTTTAGGACTTCAGCCCAGAATGGCCAGGAAGTATGTGGAAGAGGAGCTGGACAAATGGGCTAAAATGTATGTTTGGCTATTATTTACTATACAATTATACTGAGAGATGGATGTTATTTAGAGGGAATAACAAAATCTTTCACAGTGGTGTCCATGGTCACTTTGAAGGCGCTCGACCGTGGCTGTATGCTGAAAACATCATAGAGGAACACATGGCCAATATCGTTGGTATGTCACTCGCTATATTTTCAAAACACAAATGTACAACAGCATTACCAGAAAAATTTGGTCAATGACCAAGATTTGCGCTCTGCTAGTCTCAGTTTCAACAGGCATTTTGTCACATACATTGAAATTATTCTCTGTCCGTTGTGTGGCACGTTTTGCAAGCCACTTTATGTGGGACAGACCACAGTATCGGAAGTAGTCACCATATGTCACACTGGGCTGTAATTACAAAATTAAGCTGTTTTGGCTCCCTAGTGAGATTAAGTCATTAATCAATATTCAGTAGGCTTAAATGCACCTTGATTATTCTGTGATTAAGGAAATAAATCAGCTTTTTTAAATGCAACTTCTGCTCCACACACACACAGCGCTCAATGGTGGTAAAGTACCCCAAACAATACTCCGAATGTTAAATGTAAATGCAATTAAAGTTCCATGAGTAAAAAAGCCAATCCAATCTCGTGCGTCCCTTCCCTCTCTCCAGTTCCGTCTATGTGACTCGTTAGTGATATACTGTCAGTTCATCGGACAGCTACTCCCCTGGGGGAGGAGGTGGGGAAAGGGAAAGGAGTCCTGCATGCACATTACCTATGGGGAAATGAAAAACTGCGGTTCACATGTGGTTTGTGTATTCAACCGTCCATCCCAAGGCTCAGGTCACATATTTGCTGTCAGGTCAAACACTTAGAGTGGAACTTTTGATGTGCTTAAATAACCTAAAGTTAACTTAAGTCCCTCAGGCTCTACAAAGGCTTCACTTGACTTTTTAACTCCTATAAAATCATGTGGAATTGAAATCACCAATTTACATCATGTCATGTTATTGAGAAAGCCTAATATCACATATAGTATCACATGAAGGCCAAAGCAAAATGGTCCTCGTCCCAGCCCACAGCTCTCTAGGAAGACAAGGAAAATTGTAAATAGTCAACATGTGAGGGGAAAAAGGAAGAAACCTAAGTCAAGGCAATTCAGATTTCCTGTCCTCAAACAGCCAGGTGGGCAATGGGGGCCGTGGATGGGAAAAACTACAAACCAATAGAAAAGATGCAATGTGACACAAAAATAAAATATATACTAATCCACTAAAATACTAATCCAGTAAGAGGATCTCAGGACAACAGAGAAGTGGTCAATATGAAAATCAAGTAGTCAGTGAAATAGAGAGGGAAAGAGAAGGTACAGTACGATAAATGATATTAATTAACTGACAACCACATGAACACATTGTACAGCATCACCAATATCCATTCTATAATTCTTACTTTATATATAACTGGATTCACTGTCAATGTCAGATTGGATACATACTGTGTTTTTCATTGAATTAAATGGAACAAACTGGATGAGTTAAAGGCTGATGTCAGGACATGAAATCTTCACTCATTGTGTTTCTGACAGGAGCTAAAACTGAGGAAGTGGCATTGATGAATGGCTTAACGGTTAATTTACATCTTCTACTGGTAAGTCGATTTCCAACAAACACTCCTGTGGTAGTTTCTTACTCATACTAGATAAAACACAAAATACACCATTTTTACACTTTATACTCTGGGCCTGATTTACTAAGATCCCAAATAAAGAGCACTAAATTGGGTGTTCATTCTAACAGATTGCACGTTTGGTTGGTCAATGGTTTACAGATGATTGACTAAGACCAGTTGCGCAAATGACAACAGGTGCAAACATGGTGGAGACAACAGTATTTAAATGAGGCTTATGTGTGTTTTAATGGTTTCCGACATGAAGAGTTTGAACTGAAAACAGAAAGACCGTAAGCGCTTTGGAAGACCCCAGCAGTAACAGCTACAGTACAGTGGAATGACCCACACACAAAGAAATGCAGAGTTGCAATGTCATGGCAGGTATTGCGTGACTTCTTGTGACTGGCTCCAAATGCATGTGCTAAATCAACCTATTTGCATTTTCTCCTCCTATTATTTTGCACACTGTGGTAGAAACGCCCCATATTGCATATTCATGAATGGAACCGTACTAAATGGACGTGTTTTCAACCCAAACATCCTCAAGTACTCCAGAAAGGAACTACTTGACGTCCGGCATATTACTCCAATGTATTTGCCACTGTAGTTCCAAAACTCGTACAATTCAGTGGACATTTTGCTTGGTGGCTCTACAGTGTAGCAGGACAGGAAGCATGCTGGTGGCCTGGTCACGCTGCATCTACGGGGACCATTGGACGCCGCTCCCAAAGCATAGACATGGGAAATGTCTGCTCACTGGGCAATGAAATGGACAAACAGATTTTACTCAACAAGATTAAACACAGACTTTCCACACTGTGCCGCTCTGTGCATCACTGAAACCTGGCTCATTTAGTGGGTTTCCATGCACCGTTGTAATCAAGCTATAGTAAAAGCTCGATTTGGCCAAAGAGCTTGAATTTGTTGTTGTCCAAGTATACACGATCCGGGGCAGAATCGAGCTATTGAGGGCAGTATGTTTTGACTCCAATAGGTGGCGATGTGCCCGCTTACAGCTAGTTGCAATCATACGTGTTGTTTCTGGTTGACATTTTGCGTCACATACAAAAACAAAACAAACTAGCCTGTGGCGTGTCTGTCAAACTGTGGATTTACAGATTAAAGGAGAGACTGTTAAAGAAAAATAGACATTTGGGATGTTCTCTTCGCTCTACTTTTGATACAAACTTTCACTTTCAAAGCAAAGCAGAAGCTTCAGGCCTGTTGTGACTGCATTCAGTGTATTAGAGACACGGTGATGTCATACAGCAGCTTTTGTGAGGAGTCTTGTGTTCACCAGGACTCGGACTACATACTACAACACTGGTCCACTGCAAAACTCAGCCATCTTCGTCGGGCCAGGGAGGAGGCCTTCACAAGTGGGGAATGCACCCTGTGCAAAAGGCACGCAACACACTGGAAATCGGAATAGCGAAGAAGTGCTACTCTGATAAGCCGAAACAAAGGTTTTCATCCAGTGACCTTGGCTTGGTCGCCTCCACTCAACCTGCACTCAGAGCACGAGTAGAGGAAGTAAGCCAACTCTTTCAGAGTCAGAACAACAGAAAAGCTCCAGGCCCAGACGGTGTCTCCCCCTCCTGTTTGAAAACCTGCGCTGACCTACTGGTTACTATCCTCACGTACGTCTTCAACCGGTCACTGGAGGTCTGTTAACTCCCTGCATGCTTCAAGAGCTCCACCATCATCCCAGTCGCCAAGAATGCTCTTGCTCTTCTCCCTGCACACGAACAACTGCACCTCAGGGTATCTTACTGTTAACCTCCTGCAGTTTGCCAATGACACAGCTGTCATTGGTCTTGTCAGCGATGGCAGTTAGTCTGCAGACAAGTGGAGACATTTAAGTACGTGGGGATTGCGGTTTCAGGACTTGATGTGGGAACTCAGCTTCAACTTCTTCCACAGGAGCCAGTTCAGTTCATCGTGTCTGTCCTCCTCTATCATAGTGTGGTTTGGTTCTGCCACCGAGCGGAACAGGAACAGACTACAAAGGACAATCAAGGTAGCCGCGAAGATGTTTGCTGCCAACATGCCTACCATCGAGGACATGTACTTTTCCGGAACCTAGAAACGTGAAGGAAACATCATCCTGAATCCCTTACACCCTGGACACCATCTGTTCAAGCGCTCCCCATTTGCTCAGCATTTCAGATCACTGTACGCCAAAACAAACGGACACAGAAACAGCTTTTTCCCACAGGCCATTGCTCTCATGAACAGCTGACAGTCCCAAAACACACAATAGAACAATAATTTATTCACAAATATTTTATATATACAATCATATATACCGTATATGTATATATGTGTATATTAATAGATATTTTACTTATTCCTGCTTACATTAACATGTACAATAATCATTGTGTGTATGTCATGTAATGTACATATTTGAATGTGTATGTCTATCTGTCTTGTCTGTTCTGGCTTGTCTTTTGTTTGTCTTTTATATGGTGTGCATATATGGAAGAAAAGCACAAAAAGAGACCCTGATAACTGTCACATTCCTTGTGTGAGCATACTTTGCCAATAAAAGTGGATTCTGATTCTGATCTTCCTCAATGCACATATTTGTTTAGTCACATTTTTACGCATTTACAAACCTTTAGTAAATCAGGCCTTGCACCGTTAATTATCATAATGTCTTATATTTTATTTCTTTATTCCGTAGCTTTCCTTTTATAAACCCACGGCAAGTCGGCACAAAATTCTCCTTGAGAGCAGGGCCTTTCCTTCAGACCATGTGAGTAAAAACATCCACATTGTTATCCAGGTCTCATACAGGCTTCAGGGTCAAAACCAGTTTATTACATTGTTTTTGAAATTTCACTGCACTATTGCTTTACTAACAATAACCTGCTAAGTAAGATTTGAGGGCAACCAAAAGGCTTCTTCAGTTCTTGTTGACTGGCGGGGTATGCCAGGTATTTAACAGCTGCACGGTGGAGCGGTGATGGTGTTGCCTCACAGCAATAAGGATGTGGGTTTGAATCCCGGGGTCGACCTCCACACCTTTCTGTGTGGAGTTTCCATGATCTCCCCGTGTCTGCGTGGGTTTCCTTCTGGTGCTCTGGTTTCCCCCACCCACAAAAACATGTACGTTAGGCTAATCACTCCTGCCGTTGTCCCTAACCAAGGCAAGGTAGAAGATCTGGAGTTGGTCCCCAGGCACTGTAGTGTGTATTTGTGTTTGCATGTGCATGTGTTGGCTTCCCACTGCTCCTCATTGGGGATGGGCTAATGTGCAGAGAGTTAATTTCCCTATAGGGATCAGTACCCTTCTTTCTTCTTTTTTTCTTAACCTCTGTGGGGCTGTCTTCAAGGTGATTGATACCACTTGATTTTTTAGCACTCTTGGCTGAGAGACGGTTTCTCATTTTGACACAGTGCAGGTGGTGGTTAGCACTGTTGCCTCCCAGGAAGAAGGTTGTGGGTTTGAGTCCTGGGCCAAACATGGTTCTTTCTGTGTAGAGCAGGAGTCTCCAACCTTTTCTCCTCTGTAAGCTACATTGAAAAAAATTAAACTGGCCAAGTGCTACTCATGTCTTATATTACTTACTTTTATTCACCTTATGTATCAAAAGGCTCAAATTAACCTACTGAATTTAGCTACTTTTTGTATATTTATGTATCAAATATCCAATGTTCACATTGTGGATAAAAAACACCTTAGATTAACATCAGTAGCATTTCAAATGTATTGTATGTAGGTCATTGAGAACATTTTGTTTATTACTTTTTTCTTAAACTTATTTATTCTATCCACTTATCAATGTAGCACACATCATCTACATATCAAAAGCTTATCATTATTATATGGTCCACATATGAGTAATAAGTGCATTCACTTTTTCCTTCAGTTAGTGAGATGACTGGCACAAAGAGTCCACAAGAAAGGTTGAAGTGGTGCTCTATGTTGCATTTCTTACCAACAGAAACGCTGCCACTGCAGATGAGGCATATGCACTTGTCTTTCACATTGTGAACCAAAAAACTCACAATCCCATTCCTTGTGAAAATAGTTAGCTTTCTGCTGTTTCCTCTTTCTTTCTTTATTCATCATAAAACTTGCTATTTTAAATGATATACTGGCTTGCTTAAGCTACTGTACTCATTGCTTTAGCTCTGTAGCTAGCCTGTGACAGTCAATGTGCCATTTTCTCGCTCCACTGCAACTCCTTTAGGTGGGTGATATGTACAGTGAGTTCTCATGCCAATCCCCAGAAACTCACTTAATGCTTTCAGAGCAACATCAACAAATTTTGTACCATTGTCAATGCTGATTTTGGGCAACGCTCTACATTAGGGAATAATTTCTCTCACCAAAGCCTTTACCACAGCACCTACATCTGCTTTGGAAGTAGGAAAAGCTTCCACACATTTAAAAAACATGTCCACAATCACCAGACAATAGCTCTTGCTGTTAGTTAAACAAAATCCATTTGCTAACGATCAAATGGTTTGTCAGGTGGTGGATGTGTACTTTGAAGTTGGCCTCCACCCGCATTGTGTGTGGCACAAACTTTGCGAATCCGAAGGTGAACAAATATCTAATGATCTCTAACAGCATTCCTCCCTGACAGACAGACAGATGATGCCGGACCTCTGGTACGCAAGATATTGTCAAGATGTCCTCAAATTCTTGCTTGCAGGCATCCGTTACATACACAATGGCAGTGTGCAGATATACTGTATATATGTCTGTAAAATAAAAATTCTCGTCCTCAGTATGCTGTTGAATCTCAGATCCAGCTGCGAGGATTCGATCCTCAGCAGAGCATGATTGTCATGCTCCCTCGAGAGGTGCGTCACACAGCCAAGCAGCAGAATGTATCATGGATAGAAGTAGTGGCTGACCTTTTAATACTTTGGTAATTCTGCTTCCTGTCCGTCAGGGCGAAGAGACTTTGAGAACAGAGGATATTCTGAATGTGATCGAGAAGGAGGGTGAATCCATCGCTGTGGTGATGTTCAGCGGAGTCCAGTATTACACGGGTCAGCTGTTCGACATGGCCGCAATCACTGAGGCTGGACACAAGAAGGTGACATAAAACATGACAATTAATCTACCAATTAATTTTCTCTCAGTGCCTGGTGGCTCAACTGGTAGTGCAGGTCACATGCTGCAGCAGCACAGGTTTGACTCCGACCTGTGCCTTCTGCTGTGTCTTCTCCTCTCTCTCTGTCCTGTCCTTACAGACTGTCTCTCCACTGTACCTATAAAAATAAAGCAGAAATGCTAAAAAATAATCTTAAAATATATCTATATTTTCTTGGAAGCCTTCATTTATTGAATATTGGCCAGAATATTGGCCTAATTGTCTCTCTTTTACCAGGTTCTATAGAATTTGATGTGATCTTATGTGGTAATTGGCTTTGGCATTACATAGAAATTTTAAAGGTCCCTAAAAGAAATATAGATTAGTTTCTAACATTTTAAAATTATCCCTGTCTCTCAGCCTCCAAGATGACATCAGCATGTTATATATTTTGCCTGAAAGCCAACAAACACTTCCATTACCATTTCATTATTTATAAATATACCCATTACAAAATAGGTCGTCAAAAGCTTCAGTATGTTACACACAGTTGTCTAATTTCAAATGAAACTTTTTTCTAAAAATCACACATTCTGAATAATAATTCTGTTTGTTCCTCAGGGCTGCTATGTAGGTTTTGACTGTGCCCACGCCGCGGGAAACGCTCACCTGAAGCTTCATGACTGGGGTGTCGACTTTGCCTGCTGGTGTAGCTACAAAGTATGCCAGAAAATCTAACACAACTCTGATCTTCAAGAAATTAAACTAGTTAGCTGTATTTTTTTGGTCATAATTTGGAAACACTGAATATGAGATTATGAATGACATCCCATTTATCTGACAGTATTTAAATTCGAGTGCCGGTGGCATAGCGGGTGCTTTTATCCATGAGAAAAATAATGACACCATCAAACCAGCGTAAGTACTTTTGCATAGGAACATCATTTCTTCACACCCAAGTATACACACACCTACTTTCAGGGATGGGCAGTATTATGTGACATTTATATTTAAACACTACCATCTAACTGTATTTTACTTCCTCACACTGATCCTAATATCTCGTCACATTTTCCCTAGTTTGCTAGCCTCTAAATCAAGAGGAATCGCTATGCGCGAGACATGGACCTTTTTTTATTTTCTAAAAAACTACATGTACAGAAACATAGGAAAGTTTAGTCGAGCTATGAGCAATACACCCGATGTTTTGCTGGCTGATGAGAGAGACATCAAATGAATCAGATATACTGTACATATGATATATATATATATATATATTACACTAGATTTTACATATATACATTTTGTACAGTATAATTTGCGCACAGTTTTTAGTTTATTTTGATGTGTTTGCAACAATTTGGTATTTAAACACATTTTCATTTATACATTACATAAAATATGTATACTTGTATTAACAAATGATGCATTTCCATCACCTATTTCTACATATTTCCCTCATCAAATTATGTGTGCTAATAAATATATCATAAAATAATAATGTGTGTGGCAAATGTATGTAATATTTTGGTCAGACAAATATAAAGTTAACATTTCCTTTTGTGTACCGCAGGCTAACAGGGTGGTGGGGGCAGGACTTGAAAACTCGCTTCCAGATCACTGGTAATACAGGAAATCTTAATCTAATTCCACTCACATTGTTAATGTGATAATATCATTTTCGAAGCTGTTTTGTCCTAATGCTATTAACCAGGGAACGGATATAATGTGCTTCCTATTAAAACCAGTGTCCTCTAAACTATGCATCATGCTGTCATCTTGTGGGCAAATTGGATATTACACCTATATGTTCCTTTCACTTTTACAAATATATAGTTACTAATTTAATCACCAATATTGCCAGTACCAGCAACAGTATAAAAACTTTAGTACCTAATGTTCTCTGAAGATCAACACAGTTTAGTTTAGAAAAACACAAAACACTTAGAAAACAAGAAAATAAATACAATCTATTAGCTATACAGTTCTTACAGGAAAGTGGAGAAACTTACATTTGGTGTTTTAGTGCCAAATTGAGCATTCAATGGACTTCCTAACAGTGACTTTGGGCATGTACAGTATATGATATATCCAATTGTGATCCTTGCAGGCGGGGTTCATCAAACGATTGTGGCCAGCCACACACGAGTATTTCATTTCTATTTTGTAGCAGTGGAGGTTAAAACTTACATTCACTGAAGATTTGATTTATGTTGTTTACTAAATTATGTATTTCAATCTCTGGAAATACCTACATATAAATATATCTTGATATTATCTAAAATGCTGTTAATCTAGTGGCATCATTTATCTTGTATCCAGACAGTTGCAGTTGTGTTGTGTTCCCTCAGAATTAGAGGTGCAGACTGGTGTGAACGGCTTCAGACTGTCAAATCAACCCATCCTGCTGTTGTGTGTCCTGGAGGCCAGTTTGGAGGTACCACATTAGAAATCTTAGCACTTAAATAAACTAACTTGAAGGCAATAAAAGTGAGTGCACACGTCCTCCATTTGGTTACAACAGGCTCATTCATCCATTTTTGAAGAAATAACTTGCCTGGCTTGGTCCAGTATGTAACATTTTGTGGCAATTGTTAAAAATTGTTGAAGGAGATGTAAAAGAAAATTATAATGGCCTATGTGGTTCGATGCAGAGCGACCCAACAAGTCTTTGGGGGGGAAATGATTCTATGACTTATGGTTACAGAAGCACAACTGAAAACATAACATCATCGGCGGTCATTGGTAATAAGGGTAAATAGACTTCAGGGACGGACCTCACTGCCTGTAGGATTGAATGTCCAAATAAAATCATGTGAAGAAGTTTTGGTACAAATGAGTCTTGAGGCCTTGTTGAGACCCCTGTTCAGTTGTCTTTTTGTATTTTTGTGTCTCAGATATTTAACATGACCAGTATGCAGGATTTACGCAGGAAGTCCATTTTGCTGACTGGGTACCTGGAATATCTGATCCAGCACGTATACTCTAAAGATCCCGCCCAACCAGACAAAGCCTATGTCGACATCATCACGCCCTCTGACCCTGAGCAGAGAGGCTGCCAGCTCTCCCTCGCCTTCTCTATCCCTGTTGGATTAATATTCCAGGAGCTG
>OMNV01007796.1:33741-53700 GCA_900303265.1 Brotula barbata | reverse complement strand
TTCGCGTGTGCGTGTGTGTGCGAGGGAGAGAGAGCGAGAGAGAGAGAGACAGAGAGAAAGCGGCTGAGATTGGAAGAGAGGGGGAGAGCTGGCATCTTCTCGAACATTCAGCAAAAGATGACAGTGTTGTTATGATGTGTGTGTGTGTGTGTGTGTGTGTGTATTGAGGGAGATGTGCGATCATGCAGATCTGTTGGCTTCACGAAAAAATGTTTTAAAGTTGAAGAGAAAAAGAATTTTGATGGCTGAGGTCACTCATGACAATTAATATTCTGCATCTGATCATTTAAACAACCAAAATAATTAGTGAAAATAGAAAACAATATTTACAAATGTTGTGCATTTGAAGATGTCTTTTTGTTCGCCGGGCTCAACGTGGGCTGATATGAAATGAGCGTTTCTGCTGTGAGCCTTCCTTGATGTAAACATGTGTGGGTTGTTTTCTTATATGGACAACAGGTGAGATACAGTGCCAACTACAACAATAAAAAATCAATTATCATACATTAGCAGCTTAATAAACACTACAGATTTATATTAAATACTGGTGTGAGATTTGCATACAATGATACCCAAACACATTCAGAATAGAAAACAATTTAGGCTTTCAATATCTTAAAATGTAAGAGTTACTGATTTTAGGATTTGTTTTTAAATCAAAACATCTAGCATTATTATTCTCTTGATTGTTTTTTTAGACTTTTCTAAGTTATATACTCAATTTTGAATCGGTTTCCTGAGTTTATTGTTCCTTGTTCAGTTATATTTGTATCTAGATGGAATCATCTATTACTGTGTTATCCTTAAATTTGAGTTTTGCATGTCACTGAGGTTTGAGATGACTAATACGTATATAATCCCTTAAACACTGGCAAATTAAATTGGTGACTGTTTGCACTTTAAAGGAGAACAGCTCAGGGTTATTTTGGACAAATTTAACAGATATTTGTCAGAAAATCAAAAATGATTTGTATAGCGTGGCAACAGATGCGACAATCTTAATCTGAATATAAACAAATACGGAAACAACAAAGCAAGGTTTTTAGAATATGATTTAATTTTTCTTTTTCTTTTTCTATGAAAATTAACATATCTTCTACTAACCACATTATAAAAGCCTTAATAAACAATAGTTATCCCATCAAAGGCTGCAATCAGACTTGTGTACTTGTTCATATGTTTTAATATTTTCTGGAATCTCTGTAATTTATTTTTACATTTCAGTTGTTCATTCCTGTCTTCAAATACTAAAGGAAATTTATTCATAAAATCAGATCAACTTGTTTTTTTGCCCAATTTACTGAAACAGAAACCTCATAATAACAAATGTTGGCAAGAAATAACGTCTGTCCAAAATCACCTGCTGCACAACTAGGGGCCAAGTACACACGGTGGTGCACATGCTATAGTTTGAGAACCAGTGCTGCATTCAGATTCAACATTAGAAATTTCCTTTAAGCTTGAGTTTTAAAGAGCTGACATATTTCGATTTACATGGTTTTGACAGATTATTATTCCACACAGATCCTGAATATTAAGGCATAAGAATAATTCTCTTCCATCCATTTTTTTTTCTCTCAAAATGGTGCAGATTTTGTTGTCCATTCATTTTCATGTAGATTTCTGGACTCTGTTTCAGTCTGAATGCTGCAGTTTTGGCATTTTGCATATTTAATCGAACATTTTTTTCTTCCTTCCCTCTCAGTTCTACATTTCAAGATCTTGGTTTCACTTTCTGGCTGGTTCCCACAACTTTGTTCAATTTCTCATTCTGTAGCACTGTAGATTTTTTTTCTACCCCCCTTCTTTCTACTTTTTTAGGCCTGGCTCTCATTAATAATTCACAGAAAGAGACTGGGAAATTTTAGTGCAATTTGCAGCAGCTGAATCCCAGTTATTGTTTTGCAGGGTCTTGCACAAAGAGAGAAAACCTCTCCAGGTCCACAGTGTCATTTGGCTGTGGCTCTTTGACAGGCCGCTCATCATTAGGAGGGCTGTGGATGTAGCGGTCGTCCAGTCAGTCAAACACACTGTCCTCATCTGTCGCTCTGATTTCCCTTAATGCTTTTACATGCTGTTTGTTCATATTTATGCCTCATAACTCCCTATGTTTTATTCTGTTTGCATTCGACGAGGCAGTGTGTTAAATTATTCAAAATGCGACTGGCATCTTCGTAAAAGATAACGACGACAGGAAATGCTTGGTCGCCTTTCTTTCAAAATGGCAGAAGGCTTGCTACAGAGGTGGAAATTATCTAAATATTGTGCAGTCACTTAAGTACTACTCCACATTAGTAAAATTTGAGGTACTGGTACTTGTGGAAGACATTCCTCAATTGCTTCACTATATTTAAACAGTAGTCCATTTATATAACTGCTAAAGTTACTAGATATTCTGCTCATAAGCCCATACCTTCTTTCTTCTCTTATTTCTTTTCCTTCTTCAACCAGTCCAGTTCACTGAAAATCTGGTGTATCCTACTTCAGGGATTATGTTGCATATACTGAAAGAGTTGCCATCTGTCCATTATAATACGGGATTGTCCCGTATTGAACATTAAAATGCAGCATCCCATACTGAATCAATGAAAGATGTGATTTGTACCATATTTACATAAACATTGTACATCATACTTACAATCTGCCGGAATAAAACTTAACAAATTTTACAAACGCGGCGGGTAAACTCAAGATCATTGTGACCACCATATCAGTATTACATACACAAAGTTATATTGGAATACAAATACAGCAAAGAGCTTATTCACAAAAACAGAGGTTGTTTTGGGAAATGGTAATGTTGAAATGCAGACTAAAAATATGACTAAATTTTCATTTAAAAAGTGGTTATTTTTTTTTATAGATTAGTTTGTTTAAGTTTCACATAAAAATATGTTTCACTTATAGTCGTCAGTGCTTTGGTTATTTTGTATAGCAAATCACATCAATCATTATTTATGGCTTTGTAAATAATAGAATTTTAAATCCTTAATATCAGGAGAGTCAATCAGTTAAGAGCACCTTATTCCTATGCAACACTAGCAGCTAGCTTGCTATCATTCCTCGCTTGCTAGCATTCCTAGCTTGCTACAATGTAGCATTGCTGCCAGAAACTTGCATTCCCCTCCTATTGTTAAAAACAAAAGCACATTTATAGTTTTCAAACTGACAGAACACCAACATTCCAAAAGACTTCCCATTAACTATTTTGCATTTAACAATAGGAATTTGAAATTTAACTCTAAAGAGGTGGCAACTGTGTGGCCAACTAGTTGGTTGTACGTAGCAGCACAGTTGCTATGCATGTGCAGAGAAACAGCAATGATACAATTTTTCTTAGCAGGTGCTTGTAATTAGTAGTAAGTTAATTTAAAATTAATACACTACACACTTTCTGTAATTATAGTATCTTTACTAAGTAACCATTAAATAAGCAGGATAAAATATGATCAGTTAGTTACGGTCATTTATGCTCGACGTTAAATACATATATGGTTACAGACAGAGCCTTCTGTGTGTACTCTGCATTAATGGCATCCGTATTTGTGCACGTTGTCTCAAAGCTTACATGTACGGACAAAACGGAGTATTACCACTGGTAATTGTGGGGGCAGTGTGGGGCAGTAGAGCCAAGCAAGACCAGCGAGACATGACGAAAAAGACATTGAAAAAAAAGGCAAAACTTATTGAGGAGAGGAAAAAAGGTGAATTAGCAGACTCTCCTCCTCTCTCTCCTCCTTCGTTGTTGTTAGAAACTTATGACTCTGAATGGCCCTCTAGTGGATGTAACATCTATGCCAAGGAAAAGGACACAAGGAAGTATGTGGGCAGTGATGGTTCATTTTGGTATGTAGATGGAGCATGAATTAGCCTTAAATGTATGTGATAGATTTACTCTAAATTGTATGGATAAATGTGATGTTAAAACAGATCACTATGAAGAAGACTCTTGACTGTCTAACTCAAGTCTATCAAGATATAAACACCACAATGAGGACAATACATTATTTTACTTTTACATTTAATATTTAAGTAAGGGTTATTATCAAAAAATAAATAAAAATACCTTTGGTGGTACTATTGAAGACTGATACTCAAGTATATTCTCTGATGGGTCAATTTTATTTGTACCTAAGTCATTTTTAAATTTATGTATGTTTTTACAAGTATGTAAAAGTAATTTGTGACACCTTATCTAGCACTCTCAATATGGCTAAAAGGACTTAAACGTGCAGGAATGTTGAGCACGTTTAATTTGCACACATTGACAGCGAAGAGAAGACTCCTGAGGGATCGAGGCTTGGAGCAAAAGAAAAAGGCAAAAAGATGAGAAATCTTTCATTTAGCCTGACCTGTTTTGTGTGCAGTATCTCATAACCAGTGAGTTTAGTAAGGTTTAATGTTCAGTGACACAGCAGTATCCTGCAGTGATTCTATTTCTCTCTTTGTTAATCCCTGGCATCTTCAGAATCATCTCTCAGAAGAAGAACAGTTTGTTTCTGGCATCCAGCTGCCACGGGGAAAAGAAAGTGTCAGGGAGCATTTTTTCCCTGGTCGCCAGCCATTCCTCAGGAGAGATGTGTGTGTTTGTGTGTCTGTATATAAATCTCCCCCTTTTTGGCAAGGTAGGTAAATGAGAGGAAGACAGCAGCCAGAGAGAGAAGGAGAGAGGAGAGGTGGCAGGTCCTCCCTTGAATTCCACCTCCAGCTCTTTTGGAAATTACAGCAATGTTTCTCTTGTATTGCTCTTGTCAGTTTGCCTCCAACGTGGCCACAAACAAGCTGATGCATTTGTTCCAGGGCGGTGAAGTAAGAGAAGGGGGAAGATGCCTGGTGGGCTGGTGTTTGGTGTCGTTCTCTGACAGCGGCCGTGTTTGGCTACAGGAGGGTCCTGCAGAGGTATGTTCGATGCAAGGCTGACCGTGTGTCCGGTAATGTCTCTGTCTTCGCTGCCCAACCCCTGAGGGACACACAACACACACTGAAGTGGATCACACAATAAAAGAATAAGTTTTGTCCTCTGTCCATTCACAGCTTATGACAGTCGCCTCGCTCCAGCTGCAAAACAATCCTACGATAATAATGAGTTTTAAAAAATCATGGCACCGTGGTGCAAACAAATATCACAGCAGGAAAGGAAGCGAGAGCAGTAGAGAGAGAGAGATATTAAAGGTGTACACATCTCTTCTTGGCTCCTCTTGCTGTGTGCATGCTGGCGTGTTATAAGAACCTGCTCCAGCATAAAGACGACATTCATAAAACAAATATCCAAAGTTGTTTTTTCTTCTTTACCATTTACTATTCGGTTAGTGCCAGTTAAGTTAAAATCATTCTTTATTGACCCCTAAGGAAATCCAATATCTGGAATTAACCCATCAAAGGAGCAGAATGAAAGAGAGGTGGGCCAAAAGAGCAATAAATTCCAAGAATGACAGCATAGTCCTTTTAGAAATCAGTTGTGTCAAGTTGTAAACTGTTAAAACACCTTTCAAGTACCCTAAACTTCAATTTATGGAAAATTCCGAAAGTGATCTTAGACCCACTTCATGCAGCTTTACAACGTAATCTGCAACTCCGTTAATACTGTGTGTTTTATTATATATCAGTGACATTAGTATTACATTTTGATGAGTTATAGCAATTTCCAGCTTTTATAATTCTTCTCTTATACAAAACACCAATTAAAATGTAAAGAAATCCAAATGGAAAAGCATGGTGGTATATGGCACACTTAGGTACATTTAAAGAGAGGAAACAACAGATATGAGCAGCTGAGTAACTCGTCTATCTGCAGCAGCAGATAAGGAGGAGGTCGACCCTCAACGCTCCCATCTACAAGGATGTGGATGTCCAGGAAAGCCCTGTTTTCCCCCAATCAAAAGTTCCATTAACCTGGAGCACCAGGAGCTAATTGAGAGTGGAACAGGGTTAGATGTATCACGGTGTCATTTCAGCTTACAGCCTGCAATATGCCGTCGTCAGCCCACGTCATACAGTCATACGTCTGACATATTTGTAATTATCTGGGATAATAAGAAAAATAACGCAGCAAACAGCCGTGAAGAGGGGGTAGCTTGGGTGATGCGTACTCCTCAAAGAAAGTATGCATGTTGTTTAAAACAAGCTCACAGGGAAAGAAACCACATCTGCATTGCTACATTGAAGATTTATAAATCTCAGCTTCACACATGCTCTTTGGTGGTGGAAGATCATGAGTTCATTATGTTTTGCAGCGTTTTTCTGATGGTCGTGTCTCTCTTATCTCCTTGAGAGGGAGAAAGATATTCTAATCTGTCGCCCCAATAGCCTTAAGCCCTGGTACAGCTAGTGGGCCAACTTTTGTTACGCATAATCCCTCCACCCCGGCGAGGGGAGGTCATATTTGTCAAAATCTAGAGAAGTGAACATGATTTTTTTTTTCCCTTTCCTCCTGCCTGGTTTAATTTGGAATTAAAAATGCATGCGATTTTGAACTTTAGATCTCCGGAGAGAGCCGTAAACAAGTATGAAATTAAGTGTCTTTTGAAATGCAGGGGCAGGGACGTGAATCGAATGGAGACGCTGGCATTATTCAGCCGTGCTGGGCTTCAGAGAAGTGGGGGGTGGATGGAGGTCTGAGGAGCCTCTCGAGTCAAATCACTTCAAGTTGGACAAAACAACGAGGATGGCAAAGGCATGTCGGCGCAGCTCTGGTGAAGAGTGCAAACGTCTTACGAACCCATCTTTCATACATTCAATGTTTTTTTATCAGCAGCTACATCTGCACTGGACTGTGTCACTAAGTATTTAACATTTTACAAATTTTGATTTTGATTGATGAGTAGGAGGAAATATTTTGCAGCACTTTGTCCTCCTGACAGTTGGCTGGTAAGGTTCCATATCTTTGCTTCATGTTTTGGTTAAACAGAAAGGACTAAAAGCGCTAAAATCATAATAGCAGTGCAGATATGGGTGATAATTGTGTCATTACACTGATCCATTTGATTGACGTTAATGTAAGTTTAAGACTCGCAACCTCCTCCTGTCTTCCTTCGCCCTTAATACGACCGAGGGAAACTCCACTTTGCTTTAATACTACATTTCTTCTTCCTTCTCTTCATCTCTGATTATGTCCCAATATTTACACCTTTTTATGAGCACCGCTGCTCTTTGTTCATTATCAGCAGCAACATTTGTCCCTCTTTAATAGCAGGTCGTGCAGAGGTCATGCGGCACACTAAGTAAAAGACGACACATCCTGTTCTCCCTCAGGCCACACTGTTTGAGCTGGAGCGGGTTGTTAAGCAAATCTGCATTGTAATAGGTGATTAGTATTCATTTCTGCTTCCTCATTTCTGCACACACAAACCTTCCTACTGGAAGGAACTTCCTTCCACTTCGCTTTACACACTCTTTGAATAAGTGAGGGGGCTTCAAGGGGAGGAAATTGCAAGAGAAGAAGTAGTGCTGGATGATAGAACAATACATCGATATTTAGCACGATAATTTCATTAGGTCATAAAATGTTCTATGTGCAGTACACAGAATAGCCAATCACACTGCCTGTTGTTTTTGCCCATGCTGTCGCACTGTAATCATTGCAGCGGGGCCTCGTATGATGATTCAAGATGGCGGACAGTGATGTGGTGAGTTATTCAAAGGAGGAAAAGGTGCTAGCTGCTCACTATCAAATAAATCCAAAGAAAAGGCACACATTGTTAAAGTTTGGAAGTAGTGACGTTATCATAAATCAGACCAAACACAAGTAAACCCGACAAAACAGGCGGCAAATATCAGTGAATAGTGGTAGTGGACATATGAAAGCAGAAAACACAAATGTCAGCGAATGTTGTCCAAATATATATATCTGATTTTTCTCAGACAGAGACGTTGACGACTTCACAGTATACATTCATGGTCAAGTTGGAGCCCACATTAAATTTTTCAATAACTATCATAACATTTAATAATATATCCTGTTTATCTATTCTGTAAAAAACAGAGACAGACAGACAGGTTAATATTGATACTACAATATTAAGCAGAAAAGAAATGGATAACTGTGTTCATATTGGCCAGAAAAGGCACGATGTAGACGCTTAAAGAACCCACTAAAAACAGGCACAGGCCTTGATGATGCTTCCACACATAAAGGATCCTTAAAATACCATTGGAACTAATTGGTTTGTCTTGGGGTGCACGCTAAGGTGCTGTGTCTGAAGAGACTAAATCTAAGAGTGACTCTAGACAAAAGGATGTACAGTTGAGCAGAGTGATCGATTACACCCTTTTTTCAATAATTTAGCTCAAACCCTAATTCAAGAAAGGTCTAACGTGGGTGTAAATGTGGAGTCGGCTTTAATTTCTCATATCAAAATGAAAAATAAACCATAAGTACGGCCTGTAAGAGGTCCTAGCAGACTGAAACAGGTTGGAATGGACTTCATGCATTTAACAGCTGCTTTAAGAGAATGAGACTCAATAAAAGGTCAAAATGACAATGATACGAACAATGAAAACAAGTTTAGAACAAAGAAAGTTGGCTCTTATTGTGAGGAAACTGGACAAAAGGGCTTTGAAGAGCAAATGAATACCACAACAGTTTTGTAATCGCTTGCCTTAACAAACAACTAAACTTTCTAAACTCTTGCAGCCGAGGCCAGGAGGCGACGGAGCGTGAAGCTGAAGCGCTGCAGTCATCTATTGGAGCAGAGACAGCTTGACCAAAGCAGCGACCCCCGGATGACGAATGGTGCACGACCGGAAACAAGCGCCTTTATCAGGCCACATTATCCCCCAGTAGCCCATCCAGACAGGCCAGATTTTTATCCAACTGTATTGGCTTTAGTAATTTCCTTTTCCAAGACGAATGGATGGAGATACTGGGTGGGTGGGTGGCTGAGGGGTGGAAGGTATTGTCTGCAACCCTGGGGTGATTATTACTTATGATTCCGTTTAGTATTTGGGTCTTGTCCTGAGACATGCTGGATGTTACTCTTCCACTTTAACACGGCTCGTTCATCTTTCTCGTGAAACATTTTGATACTCCACTGCATAAACTACTAAAATCTGCCGCATACAGGAGATTAAAAAGCACTAAAGTATCAGCGCCTCGGACTTGTACTTGAGTAAATTCTTAACACTAAGTTACTTTCCATGGGTCTTTACACATTGCACTCATGGCAACATTTGGCACTTTGGATGAAAGTGTTCACCGGATGGCATATGTTCTGCTCTTTCTTGTGTGTGTGTGTGTGTGTGTGTTTGTACAAATCCCACGGCAGCAATGACACAGACGGGAGAAGCACCTTGCCTGGATGAAAGCTATGTCAGGTAATTTCACACTCTCACACGCATGCAGTCATGTCGTCCTCCCTCGAGCTAACTCATTACCTGTCTCAGCCGTCGCGCTGCACACAGGATACACACCTTCTGGAAACGCTGGCGTTAAACAAGCTATTTAGGTGGGGGGTCGGTTGTTGGAGGGAGGGAGGGATGCATGTCTTTCTAAACGTGGCGGTGAAAGGCGACAGTAATGCAGGGCACAGACTGAAACGGTTCATCCTCATCCTGAGGGGCTTTTCAGGGTGAAAAAGCGGAGAAGATCCTGTGACAGACCTGGGATTCCTCAAACAGAGGATAACCGGCGCGGGCAGCTCCACTCACCTTGTAGCGACGACAACAAACGCAAGCAGGCTAGGGGGGAAGAGGAGGTCGAGGTTCACCCTCTGCAAGCCTGGGGAGAGGAGAGAGAGGGCAGAGAAATCAAGGATCAGCTGTCTACTTTTCTGACTCTGTGGCATTGATAAATGAAAAATAAATTTTAAAAAATCACAGGAAAATATAAATCCAAAATGTCCCAATTTCTTTCTTCATTTTCTCCTCTTTTTATACTGATTTTTCTTTTCTTTATTTTTCCTCATTTTCTCTTTTTAATTTTTTCTTTCCTTTTATACTGTATTTCCCTTTATTTGACAACTGATCTTAAAATCCTTTGAAATGGAAACGGCTGGACAAGATTTCACAGAAGACAGGCAATCCAAACTTAGCACCTTTTCACTGTGAGTACTTCAGTTCAATTTGATACTTCAGTTCATTTTTTTTCTCCAACTTGTTTAAGTTAATAGAACTTGGCCAAGTTATTTTTCCTAATGAACAGAGCGGATTTTGTATATGCAAAATAATTCTGACACATGTATATTTTCAGGATAAACTTCATAATGCTTGCATTTTGTCCATAAAACGACAAGGAGCCATCTGTGCTTCACGTCATAGAAATGTTTAAACGGGAATTTCTTATATGCTATAAAATAAATAACAATGTATTTTTTTCACTAGAATAACCACAATACATTACATGACAGAATTTTGATTTCATTGGTGACAAAAAAAACAACTAATTTTGTGAAAGAAACAAATTTGCACCCAAATGATATGTGTGGTTGTTATTTCAGTGTACAAAATTAATTTACATGTTGACAAAATGTACTTACTGTTATTTTTTTTCTTTTTACAGTAATAGAAATTTCATGGCACAGCACTCATTGCATAAACCATATCCTCTGTGTTACACTCAGCGCCCCCTACAGAGTTTTTTTGGGTGAAAGGGAGGTGGCAGGTGCTCAGCAATATGCTCTCCACTCTCCATCCTCCTCCAGCATCCAACGCCCGTTGCTCCTCTACAACCTTCCAACCACGCGGGAGCTGTCAAGGGGTTGGGGGGGGGGACCTGCCAGTCTGCATCTGGCTGACAGGCGACTGGGAAGGTGCACTGCGAGCACACGTCACAATCAATAACCCCTGCTGAGAGCGATGGACTGGGGGTGGGGGTGTGGACAACACCCCCTAGTCTCCCCCTCTGCCCACACCTCTCCTTGTGTTTTATTTTTGAACAGATAGAGGAAGAGGAAGCGGAGGTGTTGACTTGTCTAACAGCTATCATTCGCTTTTGGTTTGTGTGCACGCAGACATGAAGAGCAGATCTAAACGATTGGTACTCGATATAAACTTTAGTGTTTGTCAGTGTAAATAAATGAGGTATTAAAAGAAGGATTAAGACTTGTCCATATTTGAACGGGCACTTATTTCAGTGTGATTTATTTCCATTTGTCAGTGTGTCCCCTCAGATTTCGGGTGGAAAGGCCTCTGAAACAGCAGCTTGACAATCATGGGAAACTAATACATAGTGAGGTATACACAAACTCTTCAGGACAAGGATGGATTTCTTTCGAACATGTCAAATATTACCCATCTTTATTATGAAGGAGGAGCAAAGTTTTCACTTGGTATCTGTTTTTTTTTATTTGTTTTTTTTATTTCACGTTGGACTTTCTATATTTTGGTTTTATAAAGCTGCTCCTACATACAGACAAGATTGAATACATGTTATTATTTGGCATGAGAGTTTGCGAAATGTGACTTTATGTATGTTGCAAAACACAGCAAAAAATGTCAGTTTTTGTCCTTTGAATTTTAAAAAATTCCAATTAGCTTTTTAAAAGATTTTTAGAGGGAAAATCGTATGTTTTCATTTGTCTGTATAGATATACACATACATATACACAATATACTGCTATGTCTGAGGTGTGTGTGCCTATATGTGGTGGGGGTTGGGAGGGTCGGTGATCAATTGCCTTTGCACTTACAGTTAACAGGCCGGGCCGTGGCTAACACCGTGGAAGATCCGTTACGATTCCTTCCCAGAAAAGGGAGCAGCTGAAGAAGAAGCTGCCGCTGAGACAAGTATTCCTGGCACATCCATGCGCCACTCCGCCAGGCCGTAAACAGATATAACAAGTTCCTTCTCTCGTAAGATGAGAGAATGTCAATGGGGCCTGACACTGAGACACCCGACCACCGATCGATGGCTGACATTACACTTCGCCATGTCAAGCCTCTACAGTCGCTCATATTAAAGTTTTGCATTACCAATGAGGTTCAGCTGCTGGTTTTTTTTCTGCCCCCCGACCCCGATAATTCATGTTTACCAGTGCTCCTTGTATTTTGAAGGGTGATTATCCAGTCACATCAAGACCTTAATGAACTCCATTTAACTCACACCAAAGGGTATTAATATATTTTTTCTGGTTTTGTGGCAAATTAAATCAAGTTCTTTAAAGAACATCTTATCTTAATGAAAACAGATCGAAGACAGTTATCCTGCTTGTGTGTTAGAGACACAGACACGTGATTTTTTTTTTTTTTTTGAGTTTCTGATATCAAGGAACTCCCAACAGAAACAATCCAACAAACTCCCCAGTTTTAGGCATACAGATGATTAAATCTTATTTCTTCTGATCCAGATTAAGGGGATTGTTTTTTTTGTTTTTTTTATCAACTTGATCTGAGAACAAACAAGGTTGGTAGGTGGATTCTATGGCTGACAAGTCAATTTGTCCATTTTTCAAATCAACACAGTAGCTTGGCGGTTAGTACCGTTGCTGACATTGGTCCTTTCTGTGAGGAGTTTGTGTGTTCTCCCTGTGTCAGCAACGGTTTGCTCTGGTTGTTCCAAAGCCAAACACATGCAGCTCTGGTGAATTGGAGTATCTAAATCAATCATAGGTATGGTTGGGAGTGTGATTGAGTCTATCTCTGTGATGTGTGTCAGCTTTGTGATAGACTGGCGACCTGTCCGAGGTGTACCCTGCCCAATGACCTCTGGGATAGGCCCCAGCCCCAACATGACCCTAACAATGGATGGATAAAATGTTCGTTAAACAAGTGAAACATATCTGCCTGTGTGGTGAGATCTATTTTCAACCCGTTTCCAGTATAGATCAACATGTTCCAAGAATGTTCTAGAAATGAGTGTCAGCATCGTAACTCAAGACAGTGTCAACCACATCACTGCACCAGAACCAAGAAAATGACACTTGACTCACCTTTGATTGTCATATGATCCAACGTTGATTGAGCCCTTCAAACTGTGTTTAAAACAAACAACACGTCAAACACACTGTTTCCAAAAACAAAGCACAATTCCTTCCTACATGAGCTGAATTTGATGTTTTGAGCACTCTTAATATAAGCCTGATTTTTTGGGCACATTTCTCCAGATCAGAAAATTATTGGTTGTTTCTGGTTGCTGATTTTGGTTGTTGTTGGTGTCATTCCACATTTCAACTGACAGCACCTTGCTGTCGTCCTCTTTAAGTTTCATCCTTTCAAAGCGCTGACAAGTTTTCCTAAATGAGAAAATTAACTGGCTTTGAAATGTCACAATTTGGAATGTTCATCTCCTCCCACAGCCAATCAGAACATGTTTACCATCACAGTAAGCGTATGTGTACGTGTGTCTTCTTTTTAATCCCTTAAAGCCTCTGATGTGACATGGCCACGGTGAGGAGAGGGGCATGCTAGCTTTTAATGAAGTGCTGCGCAATTATGAAAGCCTCCTCCTATTGATCTCCCTCTCTTGTGTGAGGCCAGACAGACATGTGCTTTAAGTCACTTTTTTAGCCTAGTTCATTGTGAGGACAAGACAACACGAAACCATAAAACGCAGGGGGTCGTACTGTGTGTTTGCCTGCAGTCATTTGCAGTAATTCTGATTGTGCCTCTATGTTCTGGAACTTTGAAGGTAGAAATATTTAAAGACAGAAAGGTGAGGAATAATTGCAAGGGGGAGAGGAGGGAGCTTTTAAAGTTAAAAAAAAATTCACAGTGTAAAGTAATGTAAACACTGTGTCACACAATATTATAATGCAGAATGGATTTGTGAAATATTTGTGCTGCACTTTTCCTCATGTAAAGCATGAACAACGAGCCCGGTGCAAAGTTGGCATCCTTGTGTACCAGTTTCTCACTAGAGGAAGAAAACGTCCCAAACAGAAAATGGACCTACAAAGTAGCTGTGACGACAACATTCTTTTTATTTTTTACACAAGAAGAGAAGAGATTTTTCTGGCAAAATGGGCAGAACATGGAGAATTGTACCCTCCACGACTCAGACAATATTTCAGGGTGTCGGTACCACAGTTTTAAAGTATAAAACAGGGTATAAAAGTAAAAAACAGGGTGCTGGGACACCAGAATGATCAGGCTTCCACTCATTTTTCAGCTGGCGTCGATACAAATTTGGAAAATGTGATATTATGCAAATTCAACAATTTATTTGGTCAAGCGTGTAGTTTCACAGACATTATTTCAACAGACAACAAATTATTCCGGATTTTTTTGCCTCACAAAAGTTCTGCCTCCATTATAACACACAAGTTCCTTTTTATAAATTTCTGTTAGAATAATCCACATGGAAATTCACAGTATGTGTAAAGCGGCTTTAAGTGAGTGGCAGAAATCGGTCAGAACAGTCACATTCCAGGTGGTTTCAAATACAAATCTCAAAGATTTTCTCAAATATAGAATCATGGTAAAAATTAGGAAAAGAAACTCTATAAGTGTGAGCGTGAGAAAGATTTGTGTGTCTGCTTCGGTGTGTGTGTGTGTGTAAGCTGTAAGTGCCACACATGTTGAGAGGTGGAAAGTGAGTGATAAGGTTACAGCATCTGTGACTCTACAGGATTAAACACACACACACACAGAAAATTTTGTTCCTTGGAAATGTTAAAACATGTGGATGTGGAGGGGAAAACGTGGTGAAACGCTGAAATCCGCCCAGCGTACAAGACCTTCACAGCCTGACTGAGGTAATAAAACTCTGAGTCAGCCTCATGAAATATGTTGCTGTGTTGCCATGCTCCGCTGCTCCGCTTCTAAACACACCAGAACGCATTGTTACAGCTCACTGTTTACCTTCCAGGCCGATGCTCTTCAGTTTTGCATCGCCACCTGTCACCGAGCTCTCATTTATAACTTGTCTGGATTCCTTGGCCTTCCAAACAATCCCAGAACTGTGAAACTTTCTGTTATATTTATACCAAAAAGAAATATAAATATTTGAACTATCGTTTAATGGGGTTTTTTGTGTGAGGAGATGCATTCCATCATATCATACACAGCCTCCTCAATTGTTACCTTGGCCGAATCGCCGGGTTGTATTTACTTTCGGGTCTGTGTGAATGATATCCGCATCGCTGCTGTTTGCCATATTAGTGAGCTAAGACCTGAAGCTCTCCAGCTGAACTATTGCGGCTGTGTACACAATTTAGATGAAAATCCTGTTTATATTGCAAAAGAGGTGTATTTTGTAAGGCCTTTCCCCCCTTCTGTTGTATATTTTATTGTGAAATATTTCCTGCTGGACCATTGCAGTCTGGCCGGTATGTAAAAATGCCCTGTAAAAAAAAAAAAAATAGAAAAAAAAAATAATTAAAAAACAGAACAGAACAAAACAAAACAGCTCCTTTGTCAGTGGAATTACATACCAACGTTTTCTTAAGCAGTTGTGTTAGATTGTGCCCTCCAACTTATACAGCTGAAAAGATCTTTAAACTTTTTTTCAGATTTTTTTTCCCTAAATCCTGACCCTCATGTTAAGAAGTCTTAATACCACGCTGACCTATCGTTTTCACTTGTTGTATATTAGACTTCAGGACTGAAATATAGACTAAATGTTTCACCAATGTAACACTTTCAATAAAAATCGAAATAATTTTTCAGTCTTTTTCTTTTAAGTCATATTTATCTATATATATATATATATTTATCTACATATTTAGAAATTTAAAACTGATTTTTGAATTCATTTTGAGATGTTTAACAAACCTATTTTAAAAGTAGTGAAATAAAGCTGTAGATTTTCCCTCAGAAATGTTGTTAACTAAAATCATCATTTGCAAAAATATTTATACTCCACCAAGTATAAAATTGCCTAAAACATACTTAAGTACTGTACTTAACATACTTAAGTAAGTATTTTTACTTTATTATTTTACACCACTAGTTTCAGATGAGGTACGCAGCTTGAGTACTGAGTGTGTCAAAGTCCAATGGTTGGTAGTGATTGACATGATCACAGGAAGAGCGTGCTCAGGGGAAATGCTTTGATACTCAAAAAACATCAGAGCATCACTGAACCTAACTGAACTTCAGAGAATGAACGGTGCAGTCCAGGGAAGGGTCCTGCCCAGTGTGGCTGTGGAAGATACGCCTTGGAAAGTCTTGATAGGGAACACCCGCACACATCAGGTGAGTCAGGCATTCCTCACATTTATCACGATGAGAATGGGCTGATGTCTCAAGGCTGTGAGCTAATGAGACACGTTAGGCATGCATCACCCACTTTCACTTTAGTCATTGTTACAATGAATATGAAATGAAGTGTCCCCTGCTTTTTTACTGCTCAGAGACTTTAGATTTTTACTGTTGTGGAACCAGATGACGAAGCCGATTATCTTGTATTAAACGTTATCTTAACTATATCTTTTTAAACAAGCAATGTCAATTATTACAAAATAAATTTACGTGGCCCTCTCTGGCATCAGAAAGAGACCTGAAAATGGTGTGGGCTGCTCTTAAAATTGGGACGTTTAGGCTGAAATGACTTGAGGGATAATGACGTGCAGGTACAGATGCTGGAGGGAGTGGGGAGGCAGAGGCGTGGCCTAAGGGGTAAGGGTGATCGAAGGGTTGTCGGTTAGATCCCGACAAGCAAGTGGGCCTTGCCTGGTTACCTCGGCTGTCGGTGTGTGAATGTGTGTATGAATGGGTGAATATGAGGCAAATATTGTAAAGTGCTTTGTAAAAAAGCGCATAGAAATGCAGTCAATTTAAATTTGTGCTGTGAAAACTGTGCTGTGAAAAGACTCCATTCCTCCGCACAGTTTACAATGGACTGCACTATCTTACTTGTATTCTTTGCTTAAAAGAAATATTAATATTGTGACAACCACGAAAGACACCTGTGTGTGCATGCAATGTTTGTCCATATTGTTCAACACGCACATCTTCCCTGCCTCCAAATGTCAGCCTCAGAACGAATGAATCAACCCACTTCTTATATGTAAGAATTATTTATGACAGTGTCCTTTGAAATGAAGCATTAATGCAGCTGCGTTGGGTGAGTATGAAGTACTTTCGGAGCATATTTGTCCTCTGTGAAGAATACACAGGTTGTCAGTATTTTTTTAAGGCGGTATCCGGAGAGCTTTCCAGGGAGCACTTGCGTGAAATGAGCGAAATGTTCCCGCCAACGCACTCGTGTTTCTTTTTCAGTTTATACGAGTCACAGTATACACATGCCATAACACAGAAATATTTTGTCAATAGGCATATACAAAGCACTCTTTGGGCCACAGGAGAGCCATGAGAGTGTCCAATGTTTTTAAGAGGTCGATTTTGTGTTAAAAACAATGGGCAGTAAAAAAAATCCCCTAGTCGGAGGAACATAGCCACTTTCACCGCGGCTCCCAGGATGAGTGTTTACACATGCTCAGCTGGATCCATCGGACCCCACCTCGCTGTCGACCTGCACTGCCGTACAAATAAACAGGAAGGCCACAGGCACTTGGACAAGGGCCACTCTCATAATTCACCAAAAGCACTGTATTTTACAGAGGGCCAGGGCGCTTTGGTGTGGCTCCAGCAAAAGGAATAAACTGTTAATCCATAAAAAGGCACGCTGGTTATGCGATACAGCACTTAGGTGCCATCTGAAAGCGCCATATCCTTTTAGCACGGGCCCTCTGTGAGTGCCGCCAGTTGATTTGGATGGAAGTTAAAAGGGAATTGTTAACAATAGGGATCATATAACATGGATGTTATGGCTGTTTGTTTGAAGCATATTTATGTTACTAGAAGGGGGAAACTGCAGTTGTGAAAAAAAAGCCCAACACTTCTTTTGCTGTAATTCGGGTATGGAAATCCAATCGTGCACGTTCAAGCTTATATGCACGTGAAAATTTCCAAAACAACTACAAACACGGCTGGTTTCAATGAAGTCTCGCTCGAAAATTAACAGTTGAAGGATTTTATACAGTGGGAGAAGCTGTGATTGACAGAAAATGATTATCTTGTGTGCGAAACAAAAGCAGGAAAGTGCCTTTAAATCTGTCACTTTGTGAATATTTCAGTTGCCTCAAAGCCTGATGATATTTTCCCTCATTTAAGAAGCCAAACTGCGGCACAAAAGGGGAAAACGTCCAGATCCCCTCCATTTAAATGAACGCAGTGAACATGAAAAGTAATCTTCAAAAGCTATCTTTATCCCTCCGCATTTTAAAGTGCTGAAATTAAACTTGCATATGGATGCCATCGAGACACGAGATTAACGACAACATGAGGCATCTGTGCATTCCTAAAGCATGTGTGTCCTGCTAAGTCCCCACTCTCTGCTGACAGCAACAAGGGCAACTCATCAAACCAGATCAAGCCATGATAATTCAAAATAGCCTGATTTCAAAGCAGCTCTAAGTCCAGATTGGACTGAAAGAGAGAATCTGTAACATGGTCAGTGTTTCAGGGAAAAGGGAAAGACAGAGAGAGTAAACACCCTCAAAATAAGTTGATGAACAAATCAGGACTTTAATTTATTTACACTGAGTTATTTATCCCCAAGGTGCTTTTGTCAAAATCATACAAGTCATCCAAAGGCAAATCGTCAGGGGCAACGCAAACTTTGCCACAATTTTGACTCAGCCTCAGCCCAGTCAATCGGCCGCCGGGGCAAAATTCAAAACTTCTCAGCCTCAACTGTTCGTTACAACATAACCGGAACGGACGACATTGATAACGATGACAGACGCTACCAGGATGGAGGCCAGGGACAAGCCAGGATAATACATGCCACATCTGTAGGGTAGTAGGCCCCTGTTTGAGTGTTGTCACTTTGTGAAAGCTTCTCCGGGCGGCCCGTGCACTTTGACACCGCTCGCCGAGTCCCACAGGCCATGACCATCAGGGAGAAGTGTGCGTTTGTTGCCTGTGTTGGCTGCTGAAGGGGTCTGGGAGCAGGAACCAAGCCAGGGTCAGGGGTTAGCTACATGTCCTAAAAGCAAACTGTAACCTATTTTCACCACTCCCCACACACCCACACGCCACATACATACATACATACAGACAGACATCTTGCCACAGAGTAAACTCTCAACATTTCTCGCTTTTCCAAAGTCAAAGGCCACCGCAGAGAAGAGGAGGTTCAGCAAACTTTGGGGCATCTACCACAGTGCCTCAGTTCCACTAGTTTTAGTGTAGGTGGTTCCAGTGGGAGTCAAATCCCAAACCTTCCAGTGAAACTGTCTTTTACATAACCACCGCTGAAGTATACAGTGTGATGCAGCCCATTCTTTACCAGGCGCATAATGCAGCCTTTATTTACCTTCAGGGATTAGAGAAAAGCTACAGAAACTTTTGTGCTCTATAGGATCATTAGAACCTTTGATGTGACGGAAGTTTCCTTACACTCTGTTCAAAGAGACTTATTCAACTAAAGATGGTAATACATCACAGAATAAGATCACTTTACTACCGGCACACATTACATTCAACCAAGCAAACATTTTCTCATGAATACAACTTAGTATGTCATAATTATGAAATCATTTTCATGTAATTGCAAGTTAACTTTTGTCCTTAGTTTAGTAAAATTGTTCCAATAATCAGCATTCATGTCGTATTCAGCGTCCGTTTCCATTTATTTTATTGATGACCCATATTGAAAAGCTCAGAGCAGCATGATTACCTCATGGAACCTCCATAGATTCTTACCAAACCCTACTACACCTCTGCAGGAGGTTGAAGGAAATATTCATCAAAAATCAACAGGGATGTCACATTCTGATGATGGTAAGTATAGAATATCACAAGTCATTTACTACAGGTGAGTCATCCATAAGTTTTCTATTAGGATACTGTACAGAAATTAGATTATAAAAAAATATCTACTGAAAATCAGGGTTTTTTTTTACATTCCAGGTGCTGTAGCAGTTATGAGAAAAGGGGGAAAGGGAAACAAAAATCTAAACAAATTTTTTTTCAGCATCATGTCCAATTCCCATTATGCATATTGAAAACATCTCCTATTTTAGAATGAATTTTATAAGGAGCTACCAAACTGTTTTGAAAAAATAGTAAAAGTATAGA
>OMNV01007796.1:12394-33721 GCA_900303265.1 Brotula barbata | reverse complement strand
GTAAAAGTATAGATTTTCCTTCACAAAAAGTATTGATTAAAAAGAAAAAAATATATAAAAAAATAAATATATAAAAATATATAATCCAAAGTACAAATCATATTATTTTTGCATTGTTACTTGGCACCACACTAAATAACAACAACTTCTATTTATTCATAAGTTTTTGCTAATACTTTGCCAGGCTCTGAATAATTTGTACTTCAGGATGTTGCCGCTGCCCCTTAAGGGGCAGACATCCATGCGTCCCTCCCAGTATAATGGAGTGCTGTTGAGTTACTGAGGCAAACTCCCTGTGCTGAGCAGACACACAGAGACACTGCTAGCCTGTAGCACTGAGAAGAAGATCTTCTTCACTCAGCATCATCTTTGCTCCACACCACACAGACTCAGTCTGAAGTTTCACTCTAAGGCCAGAGATCTTATTGGGTTTGATGTTTAGAGCTGAGGTACCAACGAGTACCCAATTCTCTTTTCAGTTCAAAGCCTTTCACCCACGAAACAAAGCAATCATCGAAGAAAATGAAGAAAAAAACATCCTCTGGGCAATAGTGGTTTCTGTTGTGTTGGAGATGTGAGGATCAGTGGAGCGTCAGTGATCACATTAGGGCGATGCTGTTCAAATCTCCCTCAGACCTCATCGCACTGGTGTTCTTAGGATTTTCGGCTATTCTGCACCAGTGAGGTTTGTGACAGCACAGTCAGAAAATCCACACATTTGTGCATACATACATCCATAAACTGAAGCTATAGTTTTAAATTTTGTGGACCACATTATTCATGCAGCTCTGCCACAAGTAGACAGAGTCCGCTGGAAGCTCTCTGGCATGGCAGGAAGTCAAGCAAGGAGAGATAAGGGTCGCACAGAGCAGCAGGAGAACACAGGAGAAGGGAAAGTATTGAGCAGCGATCACAGGATGAACAGCCAGACACAAAGATTTCATCAGAAATCTCGGTGGATAGTTTGTCATTAGTCCGCCTTTGCACTATAAGTTAGTAAATATGTGTTTTCCCCCACAGTGATAAGAAATGGGTTTCAATTCTTGGAATAAATAACTGAAAAGCAAATAAGCAAATATCTGTTCCTCGGCATATTGACAATGCGACTAGAGAGCCTGGAGAATAAATAAAGAGAAAAGGGGTAAAATGAAGACGGCTGCCCAATCATGGAGCACATTTAAGACCTCATTGCTTCTGACTGCTACTTTACTGTTGCGGTGTTTTGACTGAAATCTTAATGCAATGGGGATTAAAAGGATTACAACATAATCTTGAATAATCCAAAGTGCCATGGACGGAGGAGCGCTTGTAATAACGCCGTAAACCCGTCCAGAGGTCTGACACCATTGTCAGTCATGGCGAGGATTAAATATTTGCGGCAAAAACTTTCAACCAATGCCCATACCGTCATGGGCAGGGGGAGTACCAGGCTACAAGGCAATTTTATAATTTAAGAGACATATAGCACCTCTGAAAGTGCTGGCCAGCTCTCTGCCAGGACAAAGACAGGGCTGATGATGGGGGGAGATGGGCTTTTTAAGCAGATTTACTCCCTCAATTTTTGTTTTTGATCAATGCTCAGGCAGGTTCATTACACATGTAAAGCACGGCCGAGGTTTGAGGAATGAAAATGTCCTTACAACCAAGAATCAATTCTTATTAGGTTTACTGAAATGCCATCAACATGTCCATTAGCTTTTCCAATTTTTTTTCTTAAGCGCTGCATGATGCAGGGCTCCCATGTATATTTTAAGGATTATGTAAAGCATCTCCAGAAATTATCTTTTGAGCTAAATAACCCATATTCATTGATGGGAACCTGCCTTTAATTACAGCCCTTCACTCAATAAGCAATGCTAAAATCTGTTTTGGAGTCACATTAATGTGATTGGATGCAGACTTTGCCCGGATGCTCACTAACATTCATGCGGGGCTGATTGAAGCCGTATTGACGCCAAACAAACCAAACCCTTAATTTAACTGAATGAATATAAATTGAGTGCTGGAAAACCTTTTAGAGACAGAATCTTTTCTGTTAGCAAATACATTAAATTTGTCTCAGAGAATGAGAAACAAAGAGACTGACAGCTAAAATAGCAAGGCGGAAAATACAGACACAGGCACATAAATAGACAAGACAGCAGTAGACATACTGGGGACTGTCATACGGCACGATTCATATAGCGTATATGTGACAAATCTGCTTTAAATTGAACATTCCATCACTGTGTGCACTCAGGCAGGGAGACGGTGGCTGCTGCTGCTGGTGAGGGTCTTAGAGGTCACACTTTTATGTTTGCTGTGGGTTAAAACTATAACTCACATAAAGCTAAATATGGAAGAAAACGCTCGGAAATGTTCACTTTCACATTTTATGGGTGCAACATCTACCTTTTTACGCAATATCACAAAGTATGAGTATTAAGCAATTATTGTCTCTCGGACCTTTTATCTGCAGAAATGGGCACAGGATTATTTGTTCTCAGTTTAGGCCTTTCTTAGTTTGGGTTGTTCCGGTTTGAGAAGGAATAATTAAGTGACTGCAATGTCATGGATTTCAAATGTTCCGAAGATCTCCAAAAAGTTGTGAAGGGGATATTTTAAAGGTCATATATTTTAAGTTCTAAAATTTGGCTGCACCCTCAACTCTCTGCCTCAACCTGCAGCTGCCCAGGTGCTTTCGGGCAAAGCATATCACAGTCTGAATAATTAGAAAATACATGAGCTGGAAACCCTGATGATACCTTGAAACTGTTAATCGGGGTTTTGAAGGACATTGTTTGTTTCTTTTACTTTAAGCCACGGCTGAGAGGAGGGGTACATTTAAGAGTTTAAAAAAATCACATTTATGAGACAAAAACACTAAGTTGACGGCAATGTCCCTTCAGAGTTTGTAGGCATAATATAGTGAATTCTGGCTGAACGCAAAAGTATTTGTTCATTACAAAATCCAATCATAATTTGATGAGGTCATCTTTGCTTTAATGCTCCCTTGTTTGCATCCAATACCAGAGTTCTTTTTTTCTAGGAAATTTACTACTACCCTAAGCTGCTTTTAAAGATATAAATTAAACTAAAAAAGTTTAGTTTAAAGTTTGTTTTAAAAAAAGAATGAAACTTTTCAACATTTTTGCCCTGACTTTATATTTTAACTGCTGACTAAAAATGCTCATATTTATTCAATCAGGTAAAAACCTCTCAACACGAAAACAATGGTATGATTTTTTTTGATATACAATAAGTATTAAATCTAAATTGTCTGAAGGAACTTGCAAGTTAATTCTCGCCCGCACCATCCAGTTTTATTTATATCTCTGTTAATGTGACACACTGACAGGCTTTGGCTGAATCTTTGCTCTATTCACATTTTTGTTCTTTATCTCCTGATAAAACGCTTAATCTCATCCCTCCCTCTTCAAAAATTAAGAAGAGCTCTTCACGATGCTACTAATTTATCCTTGTCCAGGTCTAAATCCAAACATACATAATCTCTGTGGCCCTCTAAAAGCCCTTCGCCCTGTCTTTGCATGTTGCCTCTCAATCACCACTGAGCACATCCCCCCTTTGCAACATCACCCACAGTGCTGCCACCCAGTGCAGGCTCCCATCAACAGCACCCAGTCACTCTCTGTCAAGCAAACAGATAATACAGTTTTAGTTAGCAACAAGAAGGCTGTTTTATAAGCAGCCACTTCACACTAACTCCTTGTTTCTCAAAGAATCGAGGGAAAAGCTGCCAGCCGCTACAGACAGTTTATTTTTTCTGCCTATAAGCCATAATGAGGTTGTGCCCCAGGGAATCAGTCGAGCGGAATGTTATTAATGCCTCAAAAAAGGAGGAAAAAAATCCTCGGCACCTTCTGCGGCCGTGACATAAAGGCAGGAAAAGACTGTCAAACAATTAAAGTGAGGCGAATTCCCTGAGATGGAGAAGGGAAAGAAAAGGAAAGAAGGAAGAAAGGAAAACAAGTGGACAGGGCTGGAAACGTGTGTCGAGGATGACAGGGGGAACAGCTTCCTTTAGGATGTGGAGGAGCAACGATGAGCTCAGCTTTAGTGTAATCTACACGAGGACAGAGTTTATGAAAAGCTGTCTCACTGTATGAGCCTGATGAGTTGCCATCAAAAAGAGAAATACAACCAGGAGAGTAAAAGATGAGTTTCAGTCCCTGGAGGCGGCGCTAGTGCTGCACATGTCCAGTCCTGAGGTGTGTGACACATTTTCATCTTCATTCAGAGAAACCCCCATGACTCAGATGTCATTTTCTTAGTTATATCCTCCCAACTGTCACTGAATACACTGGTTTCCATTGTTTCGCCTGATCCGTGAGGACAGCATCCTCAGCGGAAGACCCTGTCATAATCAAAGCTTGGCCCCCTGGTGGGTCAAGACCCTGTGAATGCTGCACCTCATTGTCTGTCCTCACCTTTGTGCCGTCGTCTTTATGGACTGTCGTATTCACAGGCCTTTCACACACGGCCTTGTCGAGCTCATCAGTGGAAAAAGTGTTAGACAAATGAAGGAAGTCAGGAGGGGGAGAACGGGGAAGCATATCAAAGAAGGAGAGGTGGGCTCTCAGTGCTTACTGCACCACAGCTGCTGCACCAAATCACAAGACAAAGGGCCACATCCTGATTCACTCATTGGTGGAGGGATGAAGTGGGAGTGCGACTGGGTGACAGTGTGTCTGCTGGTTCCAAATGCTGGCATACGTGTGTGTGGCAAACTACATCATAAGATGTAACCTGGTAGGTTTTTAATAGGGCAATCACACAAGTACAAATCTCCTGGGGATTCACCCCGACGTAATGTAATTGCAGGACATTTAAAGATTTTCCAGTTAACAACAATCTCGATAGACGTTACTTTTGTTGAATGGTTGACAGGTTTTGTTTGTCATTTTTTTCCTGGATGGATGAAACATTTTCCAGGCAGTTTAGCAAATAAGTGTTGTAAAATAAAATAAAAATACTTCACTACAGTACTTAGACATGTTTTAGTAGACTTTTTACTTCACTACATATCCGAAGGAAAATCTCTAATTTTACTTTGCAATAAGGTTGCTTTTATTTAAGAATTTCAGTACTGCTTCAGTACAGCTGTTAGATTTATTGTATGGTTGATTTATCCCATGCATATTTACATTTTGTTGACTTTCCATAATGTCCCTCAGTCCAGAAAGTCCTACTTGAACCGAGGAAACGATTTTACATCTGTACCCCAAACTAGGCCTCACATAGCAGCTTTTTAAAAAAGGAGCACGTTTGCTATCAGAATCTAAAGTGGAGCCTCGCTCGTCATACCCATCAAATACTGACAGTCCCTGCATTAATTTAAAGAGAAGAAGAAGAAGAAACCCTCAGCCCTTTCCCTAAAGGTTTGCGAGCCGGTCGGGCCGGGCGCAGTCAGCTGCACTCTGCTGGAGCCGGGTCGGCGTTAAGAGATCCTTTCACTCTGAACTGAGCATCCATGATGGCTAACCACCACACCAGAGGCCTCTTTGTCTGTTTTTTCCGCACACTTTACAAAACAGCACCGCCTGTCACAGCCCGACATCAAGGTTCAGTGATCTGTCAACATTTACCAGTAGATAAAGACAAAGAGGCAAAAATTCTCAGCCCAGGAGAGTAAATCAGTCTATCCACTGTGTGTGTGTGCTTCAGATAAAACTTGAATAGAAGAGTGTGTTTTTGTGTAAAAGGGAGACAAAGCAGTAATGGTGTAAGTAAAAGAAGAAGAAGCAGTGGTCGACACAAAAATAGTGAAGTACTTGAGTAAATTGGTATTTATAACAAAATGTACTTGAGTATAAAACTCAGTAAGTAAAATAGAGTTTAGTCAGAGAGGAATTAAAGAAGGCAGGAAAATAAAAGGAAGCATAGATGACTAAAAAGAAAGGAAAGACGTCTACATCAGAATACTAATCTAAGAACAATACTAGAGTAAATGAAGTACTTTGCACTTCTGGAGAGAGGGAGTGAACAGGGAATAAATGGTTTCTGTGTCTTTTCTCTGCAGCTGAAGAGGAGACGGCAAACAAGAAGTCGGAGTGCATTCGGGGCCCCTCCCCCACCCCGCCTGTCGACGTGACAAACCAGAGGCCTTGACAAATACAACAGGATTCCGCCTCCCCTGGGCTGGCACTGAGCAGCATCTCAGACTCTGGCCTGTGGGCCTACGCACTCGTGTGCGAGGGCTACTGCAAACTTGGAGGTTTTTGAGATGAGAGAAAAGGCAGGGCGCACATCCGGGATTCAGCCACGCCGTGCCCATCGAGGACAACCCGAAACACCAAGGGGATCTGACAGCAGAAAACACACAGCCTCTTTTTGAAACAGTCAGGGTGTGAGAGCGCAGCATCGAGGGGGGATTATTTTCAACTAATGATCCACCTACATTTTTTTATTCACTGTTTGCTGGGAAAATTGTTTGCTAATTGGGCCACAGCTGAGGAGAAACTTCTTTTAAGTTTCCCTGAAGTGTGTCATCGTCAGAAAAATAAGAAAAATACAAATAACAGTTCAAACAATGTGCCGTCCTCCTCAAAGACTAATACAACTGGAACTGGTCATTATTAGTCTGCTTTACATGAAACTTATTGTAGATGTGTTGAATATTGGTCACTCTCCACACACTGTATGGGACTTACCGCACGTGGAGAGCAGGTCACATGGTCTGAGCAGTCTCCCTCATCATCTTCTGGTTTCCACATATCTGTCACCTGTCTCTGCGATTACCGTTGTCCTCAGGCCAGAGGATGTGCCGTGACTGCCAAAGACAAAAAGGCGTCCATCATGGCTCGTATGTGGCTGTGTCACGGTCTCTTCAATGTCATGGACCTGACGTGACTGAGGCCTGGTTCTCTTCCTTGCAGCCAAACAGAGAGTGAGAAGAAGACAGCGTATTTCAGGGGCATTTAATTATCCACGCATGTATCCAGGTTGAGCCCAGTGATACTGAAAAGGTCTTAAATGAGCCGTGATGAATTAGGCAGTGGTGGGTAAACTACTGAAAAATTATAGATGAGTAAAAGTACAGATATGTCATTTCTAAATGACTTCATTACAAGGAAATCTGACCAATCTGAAATCGTACTTGGGTAAGAGACATTTAGCTGCTGACATTACATTTATTTAAGTATTCAAGGTATTAAATTTTGTTGTAATTTACGACTGCTTTTGTAACAGTGCACCATTTATTATGCATGTTTTTTTAGTGTTACGTTACAGTTGACATCTCTGCATATGAGTAAGTTGAAGCAAACACACACAGCCCTCGGTTGGTTTCAGTTACCTTTTTATGTTGCAGGTTTGAATTTTGTTAAATTGTTTGTTTCCTTGTTCAGACCCACCATGCAAGACTGTTGAGAAGGGGCCGCCTAGCACTTCCTTATTTATATAGTGTTGGTGATGTAATTGCTGACATCATTAGACTAAACCACATGGGGGGGGGTCTTTCTGTAGTAACATTTCTTTTAAAGACAGAGAGAAAGGAATGCATTTAACCCATCCTGACTATGAGGAACAGTGGGCAGCACCCACATGAACATGCAGACACACACACTAGGGTCAGGGGACCAACTCCAGATCTTTCTCCTGGTGCCTTGGTTGAGGGCAATGGCAGGAGTAATTAGCCCAACGCACATGTTTTGTGAGTGAGGGAAACAGCACCCAGAGGAAACGCATGAAGACACGAGGAGAACACGCAAACTCCACGCAGAAAGGTGTGGAGGATGACCTCAGGAGTCCAACCCACCACTCCTGGAGGTACTGAATGATGCGTGGAGTGGACAGAGCAAGCCCCTGCTCCAGCTCCCTAGTCCAAAAATCCTGAAGCAGTGCAGGTGTGACTCAAAACCCTATATAGGGGAGGCAGTGAGAGAGAGAGCGAGAGAGAGAGAGAGAGAATAGAACTGTTGTGATTTTTACCATAATTACACTTTCAAAAGAAATCAAACACATCTTTCCCCATCTAATGTCCATCTCCCTGTCTGCATATTGTGAAACTCACATATTTTAGAATACATAATGTAACCAACCTGTTTTGACAAAAGTAGTAAGGTACAGATTTTGCTTCAGATCTGTCGATAAGTACATACTCCTAAAACAAACTTGAGAAATGGAATTTGAGATTTTGACCATCACAGGTCGATGACAAGTTTGATATGTCGGAGCTTCGCACAACAGCATGTGAACACACCGCACACAACTACAGAGTCATGTGCAAGCACTGGGGCTGCGCCTGCAAACAGAGACGGGGATCAAAGTACGCCTCGGGCCATGAGTGAGCTAAAACCTGAGCGTATAAAATGATGCTGTGTGATGTGATCCATGCTCATACATCACCATACAGTCTAGGTACAAACACTTCAAAGGCTTTTCTATGCCGGTGAAAAAAACCCCATTTAAAGTGATACTATTGTGATTTTACAAAAGGAAATCATATCAAAAATATGTCAAAGACATTTTGTTTTATAACAAATATTGTCATATTTTTGAGGACTATTTTAATTTCATACCGTATCATTTTCATACCAAAGCTCCCTGTGGTGATGCAGGCCGGACGAGGTGGCAGCGAGTGTTTTCTCGTATTCTGGCTTCACCACAATGCACGAGCTGTGCTGTATGCTGTACAACGATGTGAGGCGACATGAGGAGAAAACAGAAGCTCGCCACAGAGTGCACGCATGTTGTGAACCCCCATATGTAAGGGGCACGGGAATACTGCGCTCATTAAAAAGCAGAAAAACACAATGCAATACCATACCCGTGCTTAGAAGTCAAACTTGTGGTTTGACTTGGTTTAAAGTTCTGTTCTGTTGTCCTGTAATGACAATGCACCAACAATCTGATCATAACACGCCCATGGGCGCACAGGTGGCGCGAGTGTATTTACCACTCACACAACGTGGGCGCTGAGCGTGACAATGGCAACTGTGCTGTTAGCATACTTACACTTGTCTTATACTTGCGCTGCTTTGCGCCGCTTTACACAGGATTAAAGATATGGTAAGTCTTCATGGGTGAGTTTGTATGCGGAACTTCAGGACCCAAAAGAAAACACTTTGTATCAAACTGATCTTATAACTGCGTGTAGAGAAGCTTTCAGAGACCTTTCCACGTGGTCCACGGACCCTGAACTGTGGATCCATAGAGTCCACTCTGTCAATTGCAGGACAATACAGATTGCCATGTGACGTGTGTGCTCCAAAAGCACAGTGACTTGATGGTTAGCACTGTTGCCTAACAGCAAGAAGGTTGTGGGTTTGAGACCAGGGGTTGACCAGCACACGTGCCTGTGTGTGCCATTGACCAAGTATTTTCTCTCTCTCAAAAACAAAGTTTGAAATGTGGATTGAAAGTAATTTCCTTGAAAATCCTGTCATAAAATCCTTGAAGTATCAACTTAAGACCAAAGAACAACTCTGGGGTTTTCACCGGTGTTTTTGTGGTGAGCCAATAAAGAAGTAAATGTAACGGAAGGTTTGCAAGTAATTACAGTCTATGCATGTGTTACGTTTCCAGAATTGGTATGATGAGCATGACGCATTTTGTGTGGAAGGAAGAGGAGAGGAAAATAATTTACAGTTACAGTCCGCTATTCTAGACAGAAAGCAACGGTGCAGTGCTACACTTTATCAAGGGCATCGAGAGGAGATGCATGGTGAAGGTTTTGACAAACTGCCGCTAAGTTTTACATTCCAAATGGAAAGCACGCACACAAACGTGAATGAAACACAGACGAATTTGTGGATTATTAATTCCCAGGGAGCTGCTGGATCGTGAAAAGCCAGCTCAATGTCAACCTCTGATCTTACTATCGAAATATGAAGATCACTTAGTGGAAACACTGCCAACTCGGATTTGAACTTTTCAAAAAATGTTTGGGCGAAACTGGAATGGGAACACGATTATGGTCAGTGACGCCAGCGTGAAATAAAATCATATTCATGTTTAAAAATGTTAGCGGAATCCTATTGCACAGAGATATATTGTATGTGCCGTTCTGGACCGAAAACCCTCGGCCATTCTGTCACACTGAGCACTATCACCTGTGCTGCATAATTTACTGTAGAAGATTGAATGCAGGAGTCTGAGCCAGCCGCTGTCTGAGGGGCTCAGTCAGCTGAACTCTGCTGGAATGTGATGGAGGAACCAGGTTGGGTTTCACAAGCAGGTGTCTGTTGTTTTTCTCCCTCGTGTTTCTCACACTGTTTCGCCACCTGTTCTCATCTCTGTTCCTTCCCAAGCTTTTTTTTTTTTTCTCCCCGTGCAAAATGGCTTTTTCAGACCTCAGACAACAGGCTGTGTACGGGCTGTACTGTACATACATTTGTTACAGGCACGTACTGTATCCACCATGTGTTAGTTTGCAACAAATGAGGGAAAATTCATACGTCGTCAAAAGACTAATTAGATTAACGAGAACACGGAGACAGGTTCAGAGGAAAATAACATGAAAGGGTACTTGACAAATGATGATATTTTGAGGAAGGAAGACGGAGGTGGGATTTGGGCGGTATGAAAAAAAATGTGATTGTCAGTGTGTCCCCGGTGTTCTTCCGCTTTGATTTTCCGTGTTGCGGCCCCGGCGTTACACTTGTCAACGTATTTGTTCAAGCAACACGGGCGCAGTTCCCTGTGAGGGCTGTGCACCGCTGGCTTCTCTCTCCTCCACGTCTCCTTTTTAAAAAGCTGTGGCTCTTGCTTGAATGCTCTCTGTGTCCATGCCCACTGCCCTAATCCAAGGCCTGCTCTTTCTCTAAGCGGGGAGTTAACTTAATCCCTCTCATTTAGGCAGCTGCACTGCTGGGGAACTATGGGAAAAAAAAGTTATAACTCTGTGACAGACACTTTCAGCTGTTGTGACGGCACCTTCCCGATTCAGCTGCCTTAACATGCAACTCTCACTCTCGGCTGGATATTTTAATGTCATTGTGAATAATACATGTGGTGCGGCGAGCATGGAAAGGCATGCATGGATGATAGCTGGAACTGTATGAGTGCAGACGGTATCAGCGAAAGGCTGTAAAACACCGGCGAGAATGAATGTGGAGAATGAGCCGAGTACCAGCGGTAAATATGCTGTCAATGTAAATGGTCATTCCCAAAGACACCAGCAAGCATTAGAGTGATGGAGAGCTACGCTGGGATAGTATAGATATCCATCGTTTGAAAAGCATGACATCCGCTCAGACATGACTGATGAACAAAAATAACAAGGATGTGACGCTTTTCAGCACGCTGAGGGTCAAAACCAGGACATTTTTACACACTGGATTCTTGAGAAATCTTCAATCATCTCATGGGAATCATTGGACAATGTTATGTTTTCCCTGTGAATTGTTTCCGTGAATACCTCAATTTCATTATTCGTATCTGATGTAAAATAGCTGGGCGGGCGCTCGAGACGAGATCAATTCACCAGACACACTACACAAAAATGCCGAGAACAGGCGAATAAAATAATTCTGTATCAGTAAACAAAGGAAATAATACGTGTTTCGCGTGCTTCGGCTTTGTACGTCTTCTTATCACAGAAGCAAAAGGTGTAACCTCTCTCTCTGTCTTTTGAACTTATTTCCCACAACTACACTTCACTTTGAAATAGAAATCTCATTATGACCAGAGCAGGTCAGAAAACGCAATTTACCATTCCTGTGAACATCTGAGCTACTTATCCGTGAAATTTCCAACTTTATAAACGTTTCATAGGGCATCAACACTGGTCAGACAGCAGCGGAGTGCTCCTTTATCCTTCTCCCTCCTCTGCCACTTCCAGCTTGGTGAACATTTGTAATGGGCCTCGATTAGAGCGGAGGACAGATACCATAATAAGCACCAGAACCTTGTCAAGAAAGAGGTCAAATAAGAAGACAAATAAATAGGAAATTGCTCCCAGTGAGCTTTCTCACTGTCACCCTTTGCTTGTTACCTTGAGCACTAAAAAGGTATTTATCTGACTCCCTCCCTGCTGCTTAAACAGGCATCAGCGCAGCTCCGCAGGGCTTAATTGCACTTCGGTCTCAGGAGTTCACTTGGTGAAGTGCAGGTGCAGCATCCAAGAAAAATAATTGAACAAACAATTATAATGTGCGTTCCCACACTGCTGCTTAGAGACAGAACAGCTCCAGGCTTTGTGCTTGTCAAAGTGCCGGGTATTGACTGTTTAGCTTCCCTCCAGTCCAAAATATATCATCTCAACAGGAGGAGGCCCGTGTTGAAAAGCAAGCTAAGACCTACGCTTGGCTTGTGTATATTCTGGCAGCGAACATCTTGACATTATCATCCCTCCACCCTGGGAAAGAATCTGGATTGTCCATGCAACAATGTAAGACACCCACACGCTGTCCCGATGTCTCTACATTCAGAAAAACAACAAGTTCCCGTCTGGTGCACCTCGCTCACCATCACCATCACCGAAAGGACAAACCACCTCCGACATGTCTCAGGCCTGAGTGGAAAAGATCTATAAACACAAGATCAACCTTGGACTCCCGCATCACTCGACATGCTTTGTTTGCAGCTCATCCCATTGTCCATCTGAGAAGGAAATGTTTTTGTGAGAGGAAGGCGCTGATGGGAAATGTCTCCTGTTGGGCTTAATGAAAACACAAAGTCACAGTAAAATGATAACATGAACATGATTTCTCTGCATTGGACCAAGTTTGCCTGTAGGTGTGAAATCATTACTTTCCGGTGATTTCTCTCCAAAATTGAGGTCAGGTGGGATGGAAGAACATTTAAGCATCTTGATTTGTAAAAACCCATTGACACAAACTTTTTCTTCAGCTTTTTGCACAGATTTAACAGAACAATGACGCCATACAAATGATTAATGCTGGACTAAGTTTATATAAATCCCTTTAGCACTTAGTCAAGTCCAGTTTAAGGAAAACAGTTCAGGGTTATTTAAAGGATGTTGGATAAATGTAATGTGTCTTGTCACATTAGTAACCCAGTCAGAAGTAAGTATACCACCTAGAAAATGCATATAAATCATATCAATAAATATAACAACTATAATTATTAACAATAAATTAACAATCAATTAAAAAGTTCAGATTTTAAAATGTCCTCAAATCCATCATAGTAACCCTTCATTTTTCAAGCTACAACATTTTTTATTTCTCTAAAATGTCCGTTTATTTTATACAGATTTCCTCAGATTGTATCCTCATATATTTGGGAACATTTCATTTTAAAATAAAAACTTAACATAGATGGTGGTTACCTCCGAGTTTAAGAAATTAAAGTTGCTTAAATGGGAGTTTTGCTTACAATCTGTAGACGTGGAGAAGTGAAGTCTCTTTTTTCAAATTTGAGCTCTCTAGAGGGCTTCAACTAGGATATTAAATTATTCTCATTTTTTTCCACAACAGGTTATGTGTTCAAACTGTTTTGGAAGCGTAGCCCTTGACTAAATCGCGTCTGTTAAATTTGCATTTGAAGAATCATTTTGATTTCTACATTGCTGGTTGCCCTGGGGAATTCATCTTCCATCCAGGAACATTTCACTCATGCCTGCTTTGCTTTTCCATCCCTCCGTCTTCTTTCTCCTTCCCCTTTCACCATTCTTCCTGAGATGTGTCGTTGGCAGTGCTTATGTAATAACAGATGGAAGCTAGAAATTAGCACGTCTCGTTATTCTCTTCCCTCTATTTATTTTTAATGCTCTAAGCGTGAGGGTCTATCTCTCTCTCTCTCTTTTTATCTCTCCGTGTCTTGTAGTGTGTGTATGTGTGTGTGTGTGTGTGTATGTGACCCCGGCAGGCCAGCAGCACCTGTCAGGAGTGTATCCACTGTGGTTGCCTGCCTAATTAGCACACAAGGAATTTGGTGGCACAAAACGTGCGGCATTGGTGGGAAGAAGCAGAGAGTGTGTGGTGCAATTAGGATTTGTTGGCATGTACAGTACACTCAATGAAGAATCAAACCAGGAGGAGGAGGAGGAGGAGGAGGAGGAGAGGTTGGGGTGGTTGCTGTGGGAGTGGGGGTTGTATGCTTGGCCTGATACTACTGATTTATTCTCCATTTGAAAAGAAAAGACTTCAACTTAAGTGCACTGAATGTTTTCTTGTGTTGTGATTTCTATTGTTGAATGTATGTTTTTATTTTTATTTGATTTATGTTTGCTATGGTTTCCTTTATCAAACCTCCATAGGGCGTTTGTCCCGGCCTGCCATCAAATTCCAGCTGTCCACGGTCAAACTATGACACACACACACACACACACACACACATCGTGTACATGTACTATCTGGTTCACTTTTTGAACGTACAGTATATTTGCAAAATCGTAGCAATGGACTCTGAATGTGTTTTGCTTTTGACTGTCTATGTAAAAATACACAAAAAGGAAAAATAACCCAAAATTATAGCTTTTTGACAAAGTTTATGAAATAGGCTCCATTTTCAGATTTTTGCTTTGTAAGTGGAAATCCAATTAAAAGGACGGTACATGGAGCCAACACACTGCATCTTTACGTCAAAGACTCTCTCCTATTATGTGACACATCCTAACTCAGACTCAACCTGTCACACACATTATGATAAATGTGTTTGAGAACTGGCTCACCTGTTCTTCGCGAGTGTGCTTCGCTTTGAGATTTGGCATCTCACTGTACCCAACATGACATCAAATTCCTCCATGGTGGTCTGCAGCAAGTCCATGAAGACACGTCCTGACATGCATCTATTTATATGGACAGGGACAGACATAACATGATCCCTACTAAACAAAGTACACATTTTGTTTTCATAAGCTACGACAATAAGCCTGAGTGCAAAAACAAAAAGGAAGTCTATGTGCTTGTGTGTGAGCAGAATGTAAGGATGGTAGCTCTTTACATTTACAGGTTTACTTAACAATTGACTCACTGGCAGGCCTAATAATTCTGTTCCACCACATTTCAAATGAAAATATTGTATTTGTTATACTCTGGGGCACTGTCCTTATATTCTGTAGTCCAAATCTACCGATACAAAGAGATACAAAGCATATATGCAATTAAGTCTTGATATCAACATTGAGCCTTTTGGAACATTTCTTAGGCATCTCAACTTCCTGATCTGCACAGCGAGGGAGAGAGAGCTGTGTGTGTGTGTTAGTGTGGGAGGGGGTTTGGTGGTTGCAGGATAGAAGTGCTCGACCCCAGAGCCTAAAACTTTTCCCAATCCGCCATAGTAGGCCGACCTTCCGCTGAAAGTGCACAGCCTTCACGCCTCACGTAGGTTTTGCCTTTAAACCGTCTTCTTAAAAATACCGCTCTGCTCATGTGGATCTGACCCTGTCATTGTATTTTCCACGGTGACGAAAAACTTCCTGACAGAAAAGTTGAAGAGGGAGAGAAGGAAGGAGAAATAACAGAAAGGTTTGATACTCAGACAAGGCAGCACGATTCACAACGAGTGAATACGTTTTACTGCTAATGCCCATTTACTTTACTTTAACGCCAGTATATTGAAGAATTTTAGTTTTACTTTCACTTTAGGACATCAGTCCTTTAATCATAAGACGCTCAGCATCAAACTAGTGACAGAATTTGCATGAGCGTTGAGTGATCGTTCAAGCAGCATCCAAGTGTGCTGGCGGACGGGAAAAAGCGGAAAGGATTGTGTTGAGTTTGAACTCGGTGTCCATTTAGTTTTTTTGTGCACCATGATTTATTTATCAATATGACAGCTGTCTTAGTGGTTTGATTGGGGCGACAGGGGGTGCTGGCAAGTTAAAAAGAGTAGGACTTGTGAGTCTATCAAGGAGATTCAGAGGGGGGTTACAGGAACAGACCTGACCTTAGTTAGAGGAGAAGGAATCAAAAACATCACGATGGTGCTTGTGCCCGCAACACTGAACGGCAACAAATGGCTCTTTAATATTTCCCTGCACACCAAAGAGAAAAAAATCATGAAAACAGTTATGAATAAAACAAAAAGAAGCAACATGAAAGGGCCACGGCGGCATCTTTGTGAGGCAGAGAGGAAATATGTGCGGTGTCAAAAGCCGCCATCCTTTTATCTAATGGGTGCGGCGGCTGTAATGCATTCATGTGGCCCTCACTTTAATAATTGAACAGACGTCGGGGCGGCACCTGCTGAGAGCCCAAATCATCGTCGGAGCTTTGAACAAACCGCTGTGACATTACGGCATTAGGCATGACAGTGCGCGCTTGGAAAATACAGATAGAGAACAAGGATGAGAGAGAGACGGAAAGAAAGAGGGAGGGGAGGGGGAAAAGAAAAAAAAGATGCATTTGAGGCGGTGAATATGGCCCCAGGCTAGAGAGTAATGAGCACATCTCCACGGAGGCTTCCAGACTCACTATTTGAAAATTGTTTCTTGTCTTAATAAATCCTAAATGTGTAATTTACTTGTGAAAGAGGAACAACAAAGCAGCTGACTTTTTCCGTCCCTCTGTAAAATGATAAAACAACACTTGTAAAGGCTGCGGCTGAGGCAGATCGACGTTTCCTCAGGTGGGGATGTGGGACCCTCAGATCTCCTTGCTCTACTAGACTTGAGTCATTGATATTCTTCATCTGCTTTTGCAGGAATTAGAAAACCTTCTGAATCAATTACAACATCAATCGGGCTGAAATCTGAGCCAGATGAATATGTATAAAAGTACACACACACATCTGGCTAATTAAACAAGGCCGTCAGAAATCAGTTCAGACAGGTTGGGCCAACAACGCACAGTCAGCATACATTAACGAGCAGCAGGGCAGCCATGGGTACAAGATGCAATGCAGATGAATCGACGCTGAAAATCTCCTCGTCTCATCCAGTCATTTGCATCCATTATTGAGTCCTTAGAGTCTTATTTTCTTAAACTAAGCGAAAACCAATTCATGTTTTCAGTTTCACCTCAAAACAAACTTCTGAAACAATCTTGCTGATTCTCTGCTAAAGATCAGCATTAGATGAGAACACACTAACAGCTTGCTGTGTACTCAGATGGCTTCCCTTTTGTCTTCTTTTTTTTCTTGCGTGCACTCTGACAACGGTGCTAGGTCGATCATTAAGTTGAACGTTAACTCCGCCGTCTTGTGCCTAAGGGTGCTAAAGCACAGAGATCTCTTTAGTTTTCCCATTAGGAAATTTGTGAAGTGAAAATTAAGCGCTTTTATGCCGTCTTGCCAAGATGTTCACTCTGCAACTTTACATACAGAGTACAGAGAGCATTTTAAACAGAGGAATTAGTGGGCAAAAACAACGCTCAACAACTAATGTCATATCTGATGGCTCGGACATTATTTTATATGCAAAGCCGTTATTTCCTCACCATTCCTTCAGCTAATATTACACTGCCTCGAACACTGGCATTATAACAAGATATGAAGACATTTGTCTGTGATAGGCGTGCGGCAGGATCACTTTGGCAGCTCCAAGTGGCCACAAGAGGAAATTACCTGAATTCTTGTGAGATTTGAGAGACTTCCCTTTCTCAGAAATCAATAATATTATGACAAAATAGCTTCTAGGTTGCGGGATGGAGAAGTGTCTCATCCTAAGCACACGTGTAATGTGCACTCGCTTGCATCAGTGAAAAGTACTCACATCTGAAGTAAAAGTATCAGGGATGACCCCAAATTGATGATTTTGTGAATTAGGGTGTGCATATTTTCCATGTAGAAATCTACTTTTACCTACGACTGCATCAAGGCCCTGAAAAAAAATGAAAATGTAGAAATTTCCCTGCAACAAAATTACATTGGATAAAAAGCTTCCGACAGTGATCTCTCCTCCCCCATTTCTGTTTCGCTTGACACAAAGTTACCCGAACGTCTCCACAGTGAAGGAGTTTTATGTTTTCCTCTGTCTTTGCTACTTTGCTCCTCGCCCAGTTGTCCCCGGGCCGTTGCCTGTCTCTGCCCATGTCTCCCATCCTGAGATGTGTTGCGCGGAGAGCTGAAGGGTAAGGGAGAGAAGAGCCCAGCCAAGAGGGCCTGGGGCCATGGCCCTCTCTAGACCCCCAACCCTGGGTCATTGAGCACCTCGGGTCAGCTGGTTCTGCTCAGCCTCCTCCTGAGGATCACCCCGGCTACTGGATTGTGGAGAGGTCGGGGGTGGGGGGAGTGGGGACTCCCCCCTGTGTCTTGTGTAATCAACATTTAGAGAACAGCTGGAAGGAGGTGGAGCAGAAGTATGTATTATTTGTGTACATGTGTGCATTGGCTTGTAGCGTGGCTATATGTATGAGTTTTACCCTGATTGGACGCACATCTGTGTGAGCGTTCACATTTATGTCGGCATCTATCAGAAACAATCCGGATACAGCAAAATTCTAATAGTCAGGACGTATTAACAGAAGAATGTTCACAAATATCAGTATTTCAGTGTTGTTCAGTGTTGGGGTCATTGCCTGAAAAAGCCACTCGTCTGGGCGCCAGCTACGCAACTTTTGGTATATATATATATATATATATATATACAGTTGCTGTTTGTATGGGATACTATAGTTGTTGGGTAAACATTTTATATCCTTACATTTTTTTAACACATTTGGTAATCTGTTCATACAACACAGTGGGCAGCAAAAAAATTAATACCTGTAAAGAATGAGAATGTTCAAGTGTTCAAATGTTTCAAAATTTTGCTCACATGTTGGTAATCAATAAATCTAATATGTTAACCAACTCACTTGATCAGTCAGTTTATTTAAATGCCAAGCATTAACCTCTGCATCAAAACCTTTCCTTCTTAGCTTCCCATCTTCCTTTGATTCCTTAAAACTTTATTTACAAGTGAAACAATGAGAACTTTTAAAACTATACTTTTGATTGCAGACCTTTTGTACTCAGAGTACTTCCTGGTATTTCTACTTGATTTGCAATCTCTTCCACCACTGGCAATATGCATTGTTTGTTTTGCATCTATAAATACAGTAATGGCCTCGGGTACAGTGGTAATGCAACAGATAACGCTGTGTCGCACAACATCTGAATGGACCATCTGACTAATTACAGCAGCGTGTGATCAAATCAGGCTCCAGAGAACCTGGGAAGACCCTGAAACTGCCTTCCGGTCAGGAAGAGGAAGCATCCTCATTGTTTGTGCCAAAAATAATAATTTCAATAATTTTCTATAATTTCCAACATCTAAACAGAGCAAACCAGGTCTGGAAACAAAGCAGGGGCACATCAAACAACGCCTCTACCTCCATCAGAAACACACACACAAATACACACATCGGGGCTTATGAGAGCCACCCCATGGAAAGCGGCTGCCATCTAAAAACAGCCTCTGCAGCTGGCGGCTGTACCGAGAGGCGTGCTTTCAGCGCTCGCACCCGCAGTTGCAGTTTACTCTGACTAAATGTATGGAATCAGGCTCTCACTAAAAACTACAATTACAGGTGATATACAGATTGAAATCATAGGGGCCGCTTTTTTGTTGAGGAAAATTGTCCTAATGAGCGGTTTGGCGATTCATTGGGTGGAAGGGAGGGAAGGGTTGGTGGTGTGTTGGAGGAGACTGTGAAAGTCTTTTCTTTTTGAGTGTGTGTGTGTGTGTGTGGGGTGGGGGGCATAAACAGCTGCACCTGCTGCTGTGGCGCACACTGCCACAGTTAATGATATCGGATGATATCATTAGGCAAAGTGCTCATAAACAGATGTTGGAGACGCTGCCTAAACAGTGTCAGCTGAGCCGGTTTGCTTTTCTGTGAACATATTATTTATATAGGGCATTTAAGTTTGTTATGTTAATAACCCCTCTGTTAGCGTGCAGGATGTGAGTGAGAATACAAAAACCAACAGCAGCCCAATGTGGGGGGAAGATCAACATGGAGTTAACTGCACCTCAGAGCTGCTACAACAGTGCTGATCACCGGTGTGAAGAGCAGACTGAAGCTATGTTTAGATCACACTGTGCTCAGCAGGGCCAAATCAGCACCTTAACTGAGTCATCCAAGTCCAAGTCATCGAGCTCAAATTAGGACCAGGGGCGTGTTTCGTACGATGCTCCTGCAATTACAACTTGAAAGGAAACTCATAATCAATCAGTTATCTATATAAACCTCAGTCTGATGAGGAAATGATCTTCGACTAAACGCACTAGAATTTCCCGCTGGTCATGTTTGGTTTTGCAGATCTTAAATTGTAAAAATGTAAAAAAGACTAGGAAGGGAGAAACGACAAAAAAGTCAACATCCAACATATGGTTGTGTGGGTGTAGACTTCGGACAAACCAGTACCAACGAGGTCTGAGGTCAACTGTGACATGATTTGAGCCTCACAGCCAGGCTGATGTTGGTAGATGCACTGCTGTTACAAAGATCAATCTCTGGACCACATAAAAAACCAACCCATACACCAGTGTCTGCATGATAATTGTGTGATTCCATTTTTAACATTAACACTCACACACCTCTGGCTCTCTTAGTGCCTTAACCTGAACTCCAGCATTGTTATCGAATCCATATGAAAGATTTCTAGCTTTATCTATGTCATTGAACATCTAAGACCGGAACCGTTGGTACCTCGCTATGTGGAACCAAACCAGTACCACTCGCAAGATTCAGTACAGTGGCTGAAATCAGGTGAAACCTTGGCACATGGTGCACACATTTATTCCAGAGGAAGGTTTTAGTGTATAAAAAACCCCAAAACCAAACAGCAGGAAAGAATGGATGCGAGTTTCAAATCATCAATCATTCAAATTGAGAGAAAAACTAGTTCAAACTTCTTCTAGTGACAGCTCAGATGTATTTTTACATGAACAAATCTTGCTCAGTGCCGCTTTACTTGAAAATATAAACTATTCACACAGAGAGAAGCGGAGGAGAAGCCCAGCCCACCCTTTATGAGATCAGCATCAAGCCTCACTGTTAAACACCACTCATACACGTGTTAAGCGATTTATGTAAAAGGTTAACATCCTTGTGTTATTCCACTCAGGCACTGCCATTTTACCCCTCTCCCCACCTCCCTGGCTGAAAAAAAGGGGGAACAGGCGCCCATTTCCCTGCCACCATTATGCTCATTTGTCCTGTCAAGAGAATGACAGGCCGGTTGACTCTTCCCCAGATACGACCATTAGGTAACGCTCTGTCATCTGACAGCCAGGCATTCTGCCGCTCCCTAAAAACCCCCTAATTATTTCCTTCGCCAGAGACAGGCGGCGGTGGGTAGGTAATTTTTAACCTTTCACGTGCACCTGGGGAACCCTCCTCCGGGGAGCCAAGGTGCCTGTGTGGCATTCAGTCATCAAAACATGACCTTTTATGGCCGTTCGGAGAGCAGTTGGCACCGGGTGCCACGCGCCGGCTAATGCTAATGTTGATGACTAATTTATGCATCAGCCGACCGCATCTGCAGCAAGTT
>OMNV01007796.1:0-10757 GCA_900303265.1 Brotula barbata | reverse complement strand
GCCCCCCCCCCACCCCTGTATTTGTATTTGATGTCTCAAGTTCCGCACAGAGAAAAAGGTCAACGCAAAGTGTTTCCCTTGGAGCGACGCGCCACAATAAAACACAAGTAAACACAAAGGAAGACGGATTCAAGTCTGCATGTTCACGCAGCCATTAGTGATTTATACTCTCCCTCCTAATCCTCTGCTCAGGCCCCACTATTGCCATTAAGCTTCAAAATTACACGTTCTATCACGAGCAGCCGCTCTCACCTGAGTATTGGATTACTGAAATAAAATATGAATAATTAATACTGAGAAATAGGTTCCTGGCAACAGGAATGGCAGCAATTTAATAATGAGCATTATGTTTCTTGTGTTTTTTCCCCTCCGTCTTTCTCTCCTAATTCTCTGGAGTGGTTTGATCTTCTCAGGTATCTCTACCAGGGGAGTGTTCTTCTTCGTTGGTGTTTCCTTGGCTGGGTCAACTCCCCTGGCCACTGGGTGAGAGACCTACAGCCTGATTCTTTATTCTTCCACCTCCTCCACTCCTTCATCTTATTTTCTTCCTTTAATAAGCTGCCTTAAATAAATGAGAAAATACCCACCCAGGGGTGATCATACTGCCACAAACCCTCGTCATCTGTCTCCCAGCGCTGCCAGGCAATACAGAGAAAATGAAAGGAAACACAGCCAAGGTTTCTTCTTATTCTTGTTCCCTGGCTCCTGGCACAGGTGAGGAGGAGGGAAGGCAGAGGAAGTCATTTTCAAAATCAGAGGTAAGAGCAGTACTAACGATGGAAAATCTTTGATTTAAAAAAAAAAAAAAAAAAGTGTGAGCAATGGATCCTGTAAGGGTTAAATCCTGACATTAATGATGGGACATTGTTTACCAAAAAGGATTACAAGCTCTGAACGCTGCACAAAGACCTCCTCTATTTATTTAATACAGCGATAGAATACATAAGAAGGGGAGGAAGGACTGAAGTGAAGGAGACAAGGAGGAGTGAGTGAGAGGGGAGAAAAAAAAAACTTTGTTACATATGGAGTGCTTCTTACAACTAATCAGCAGACTGTTGGTGATTGGGGCCGCGGGCGCCAGGTTGGCTCGAGCCAGCGTTAGCACAGCGCCCAGGTCTTTGCTGCAGGCTGCACAGGTTGGCCTCAACTCTGCTGGGGAGCAGATGGCGAGCCAAAGCTTGTAGTCACACTTACCTTCCCCACTAAATCCCTAATCCCTCCGTGGACGCTCCTCCAAGGCAGGTTTTTGGAGGCAGAAATAGGGGTTACAATCTGGACCGGTGCAGCGCCTGCCAAAACACTCACAACACAGAAATGCAAATTAACTTATTTGTGTTGTCTGCCAGCCAAGGCACCGCTTCTTTTGCGAGTAATTAAGATACCTTGAAAAATATTTGTAAAAGATCAATAATTTGAAATGGAGAGATAACAATGAGGAGAGACGTGTGAAAGAATAAAGGGTGTAGATGAATCTGGGCTCTTGTTACGTTACATTCTTTAGTTTGTTTGCTTTCAGCCCCCCCACTCCCTCCCTCTCCATCTGTGTGCACCAATCGCTCCTTGTCTCACCTACAGATATGAAAAAATGTCCCCCGGGTGTTTGGCGAAGGCCTGGGTCAGCACCGATCTTCTGAGGCATTTGATTACTTTTAATAACTCACCATTACAGCTACTGAACAGAACTGGATGGCACAGAACAGAGAGTTAAGGGCTGGATGTTGAATAAAGCGTTTGTATGGAGCGTCGTTTCTTTATAGGCAGCAGCTTGAAGCCGTGTAAAAAGAGAACGTGAAAAAGAAAAAAAACAAGCGCCCCCTGAATCAGTAACTGTTAGAGGAGGCGTAGGAGCCACGGTGACACCTTTCAGCTGTGCTTGTTGGCTGGTGCTTAAGCAACACACACACACACACACACACACACACACACACACATACGACACACACACAGTTATTAGCCTGGTGTCAGCAGCACTAAATGGGCTGCAGATGTTAATGTACTGTTTTAGATACAGTGGCAGGGAAAAGAAGCAGAGACAGACCGATTCAGACACTGAATAACAAAATACAGAGAGAAACATTCATTAGTGAGAAACATGCGGTGGATATAATTCAGAGGTGATGTAGTACAAACACTGCTGGATGTGTTTATACATGTTAAGACAAAAAACATGTAGGTTTTACTGAGTTTACTTTTATGTCCTTTCAGAGTTCATTAGTGTCAGAATCTGTGTTTAAGCCTTTGCTGTGTTCACACTGAGTCAGTGCAGGTTTTTTCTAGTCTAGATTCAGACTAAGGGACCGTATTAAAAGGTCGTGTGTGGCTTATTTTCAATGCTACTATCTCACTGATATCCACTCTTTGGCTAATTTGAACAAAAGCTACACCTGCTTTTGCGCTCCGTGTGTTTGTTATTGAACTTGTGCCTGTTTTTGGTACAGTTAAAATTTTGGTGAAAAAGCTTTCATATAAAAAAACACCCAAACATTTCTATTTATTTTTAATGCAAAGATTACTGAAGAGCATAGCATTCACCATAGGAAAGTAAATCAGGGACGTTACTTTGTAATAACACCTTCGTATCTCACAATTTCAAGATAATTTTCTCGAACTGAAATATGTTATAAAAATGTTCACTAAAAATCAACACTCGAAAAAAAATCCTGTAATTACGAGAATATCTTTTTTTCATGTGAATGCATTGCACTTCTCACCATGACAGTTAGGAATGAACAGAGCCTGATTCATATTGACTTCTGATCTTAATATCACAGCCCTTATTTGTATAACATCATTGAATTCACATTTGACCGTCGTTGACGTTTTAAAAAGGAGCTCATGTTTTACGACAGTATATTAAGACCGCTTTTACATTTTTTTAAGGAGATATCTCAAGAATAATGTTGCAATATTTTAAGAAAAAAAGTTTTAGTAAGTAAATGCTTTACAAGAATAAACCGATAATACATGGAGACTTTAAAGAAAACATCTGAGCCCTTAGGCAATGGTTCGAACGACTTACCTCACATTTCAACTTTTTTCTTCAAAAGTTACCATTTTATTCTGGAAAACTGTCAACTTTCAATTTTTCCCAGGCCCTTAAACTTAGTCCTTAAAAAAATCATACGTAAACATGGCTTATGTCCTTTGCTGATTCACACAAACTTAATCCGTCTCTGGTTACACTAAACCTGTTCATCGCTGTGTGACTGACTATAGTGTCCAAACAAACCAGAAAATATTCAAATATCGGATCAGTAAAATCACATTAATCTAATCGTAAAAAAATTGACAGAGCCGTAATAGCTAATTTGCTGCTGTCATCTCCATCTCCAGCAGCACTCAGCATTTTACTGTAAGTGTGAGTGGATCTGAAAGGCCTCTGGGACCAGCCAGGCGGATCAAACGACCTCCCCAGTATCCGACCAGATGTCCTTACTGGGACGGGTTCAGATGGTCCCAGCGAGCAGCGAGGGAAAGGTCAGAGTCACACAGTGGGTTAAACTGGACCCATCATGAAACTGGCACTGACCCACTCAACGGCAGGGATTATTTCAATTAAGGGTCATGCTGTCTGAACGCGGGATTACACAAAGTTTTAGTGTGGCAGGACACATCTGAACACAGCACATGGTCAGATCCAGCTCCTATAAATCACAGGGATTGTATATAATGGACAATGACTTATTTATTATCTCGTAATATTCCTGAAGATTATTCTCACCGTACAGTATATCAAAGGTATCATGTGTCAGTCATTTGTACGATATCTAAAAAGCTGACGAGGGAATGGAGGGGAGAGAAGATCCCAGAGGGGAAATTACCTCAGCAGCTCTCCTGTTTTGCTATGCAGAGATGTGCTGCTGCTATTATTGGTGGAAATTAATAATGGCGGTAAAAGGTGCTGAAAGTACAGCGGCACATCCTGGGAGGAGAAGAAGCGGCAGTCAATGATGTTTAACAGGCAGAGGATCATGGACGATAAAATCAGCCAAAGCGAGACTATTAGCCTCTGCCCTCTGTGTTGTATGCACGGCGTGATTTCGGACATGAATAGCATTAACGGCGAGCAGCCTTAGCATTCACGAGGGTACCTAGTGACTTCGTCTGGCATTTCACCTGCCAACGGTTCAGATTGATTGCGGTGCGTCAGAGACACGCAGACGCTCACCTAATTGGCTCCGCAGTAGGCCTAACTTCTGATTCAGAGGGAGGACCACATTTCAAAGCAGCACCAGGATCAATTAATGGACCGGTAATATGTCTCATTTTCATAGAAGATGGGAGTCTTAGATTGGAAAAATCAGATATTGGCTGCCTTCGACTCAGCAAGGCGAGCATCACTCCACCGCGTGGAAAGGAGTTCGATACGAGGTACGACAGTTTGCAGTAGAGGTGCACCATTAATATTTTCTGTCTGGTTGTTCTGTACTTACACTCATTTTGAATATTTCATTTGAAGTATTGCAGCCGGCACTGAGAGAAAACTTTTGGATAAGGTATGACAACCGCAAGTGGTTGCATGGGAAAAAAGGTATTTTTACACAGAAAAACAGCAATCTGTGTAGCAAAAGTTTTCATTAAGAAGTATCAATTATTTAAAAAACATGTTACTAATTAATTATATTGTTTATTAAGTTTATCATTTATTCATTACAACTTTGAGTTTTCTAGTGAGAATTTCCATGCGTCCATCACCTGTGGGCTGTGTGGCTTTGGTGGTAAGGTGATTACCTAGTGATTCAACGGTTGCCAGTTCGACCCCCCCCACTCCTCCATGTCAAAGGTCCTTGAGCAAGACCCCTTGCCACAAATTGCTCCCGCCAAGCCACAGGGCCTTGTATGGTTACCTCGGCTGTCAGTGTGTGAATGTATGTATGAATGGGTGAATGTGAGGCAAACATTGTAAAGCGCTTTGGAAAAAAGAGCATAGAAATGCCGTCCACTTATCATTCCATCTGTAGCCTTCTGCCTCAGGGTGGTGGTGGGGCTGAAAGGGGAAAAAGAGGGGTACATCCTGGACAGGTCGCCAGTCTATCGCAGGGATGACGCACAGAAACAGACAAGTCAATCACACTCCTATTCACACCTATGGTCAATTAGGACACGCCAATACACCTAAGCTGCGTGTCTTTGGAAGTGGAAGGAAACCGGAGTACGCAGAGGAAACCCAAGCAGGGAGGACATGCAAACTATACTCAGAAAGGACAAGGGTTGACACAAACCCAGGACTTTTCTGTGAGGCAACAGTGCTACCGTGCCACCATAGTATGAATTTACAATTATAAAAACTCTTTCCTACTTTATGTCTTTTTCCTGCTCTGGTACCACGAAATTTAAGTAAACTACAAAGTTAATCTTAAGTTATCTCAAGTAAACGACAGGTTTCTCAAAGATACAAAGATGTTTCAGCCATAACCTACTCATAGCTGGAATTATCATCCTTTAGCAGTGTCAGAGGAGCAGGAAGGTATTGATCAGCACATTGCCTTTCTGTTTAACCCCTGACATAGATACACACACGGACAATTCTCTCATTATCTGAGGAAAAGTTGTGTCCTGCACATGGAGGGCTCTATCTATGTGCAAAGTCTGGCACACGGCTGCATCCTGTACTTTGGGGCGTGGCCAAGTCCATTTTGCTCTTTAAGTAGAAGTGACGTGCAGGACACAAAGGGGTAAGATTTAGGCTCCTAATTATTCATGGGCGTGGATTGGGCTGAACATACGTCAAACCAATCAGAGCTTCACCTGTCATTGTCTTTAAAGGCCAAGTGCGGCCGGACGTGGGTATTTAGACGGCGGCGTTCTAGACAAACAACCTATCCGTGTCGCAACCGGGCAGACAGATTTGATACAGATTTACTCGTGCGTGAGGTGAAAGCATGTGGGCAAATCATCTACGAGAGCGGCTCTCAACCACCAAAGAACCTTGTGTCTATTGGCGTCTGTCAAATGAAGGGAGTCCCATCCACGCGCTGCCTGATGGACATTTCCTTATCTAGAGATCACTCCTGGAGTTGTGGGGCGATCCCCAGCGATGATGTGCTTGAATGTTTTCTGTCAGATAAAACAGCACAGTCCAGTACCAGAAAAGATAAATTTAAAGAGGTATAGATCCTATGGACGTTAGAATTGATCTTCATAAGACGAGACGGAGTATTGCAGTATTGATATCTCTGGGATCGATCCACCCACGCCTAGCGGCCGTACGATAGGGAGGAGAGACCCTAGCAGTGTTTCCTAGACTCAGGGAGCCATAACCACACAGCACTTTAAGGTAGAGCAAGGTACAACCCCAGCTGTTTTCTCAACAGCAGACCAGCTTGAAATATGAATGAGCAGCCAGTCTATACATCATGTTAGCTGACATGTTATATTAAAATTTATGAACGACTCCATCAAAAAGCACTTTCTCCCAGACAGATTTGCCCTGACATCAGAGTTACATGGCTGGTTGGATCCTCAGATAAATGTGTGTGTGTGTGCATGTGTGTGTGTATACACGTACAAGTGTGAAATGATGTGTTGTCCTGTATGTGTACTTTCGTGTTGATGTGTACACTGTGTAACCTTTTGACATGTGTATACTGCTGGTGCCAAACACCAGGCAACCTGCTGCTTCCTTAAGGCCTTTTAAAGGCTTTTAGATCATTTTTTCATTATATTTAGGTTTTAAATAGAGAATTTACCAGCACTATTATCCAAAACAGCACGCAAAATAATGGTATCATGATATTGTGGATTTGGCTGATGGTTGGAATAGCAGGTAGGATCCAAACCCCACTCTTACCTGTAGTATCTGTTTTTATGTCAACAGGTTCTAAGGCTGGTCCAGTGCAAACATACATTTTCCTCTTAGTGTGACAGCGTTTAATATTTTAACCTAAGTCTTAAAAAAAAAAAAAGATACATAGATAGACAAGAATCAATAAAACAAAACAACATCAGCAAGAAATCACACAGCAACTTGTTAATGATTTGTCAAAGTGATGGGAAAAGGGTGTGTACTCTCTGTGTGTGTGTGTCCCACCACCGGCCCCTCTTCCGTCTCTGGGTTATGAAATAATACCTGTCATCTGCTGACTGCTGAACCCTGAAAAGGGGGCAGGTTTTCCAGGTCAGCCCGCCATCTGTCAGCGCAGCCCTCTCCTCTTCCTTCAAATTAGCATCTGATTGGCTGGAACCAGTCCTAGGTGGGTGGGGCCAACCACAACCCTGCTGAGGCGCAGTGGAGGCAGTCACATGTGAACACACTCACAGACAAGAAACGACAAAAGCACAACTGTGTGCTGTACACTGTGCACCCATACACAATCACATAGAGAAGCACACCAAATGTAAACAAGAATGAATTGTAATAAATAGTGTAATAATAAAAGATTACATGGAATTCAAAAACATTAACAGAAATGCATACGGCTAGACAGATATACAGGAAAACAACAGACAAAAAAGGAAAAGAACAAACATGGACACACGGACACACGCACGTACTCACTCACTCACTCACTCACGCGCACACACACACACCACCTGGAAGTGTCAGATATGATTATAGCTCTAAGTGGAGCAGACAGGAAGGTTTCTGATCTCTCTCATCTCTCTGTGATTGAAACAAACTGTTCACATCACAGTGATCAGAATTTATTTCAAAGCAACATATCTTCATTTTTTAACCAAATAAGGTGGCCAATTAAAAACAAATTACCTTAAATGTCTACAATAACACATAAGCGATTACACCCTCCAACATGTTGCTGTGTTCTGTGTTACTGTGCCAAAAACCATAGGTTACAGACTACATGTGGTCTAATAAATTAATATACTAAAATATGTGGACAACAATAATACTGTTCATAAAATAATATAAGTTACAAAATGGTACAAAAACTAATAATGAGATGATGTAAAGATAAATTTTATCGGTGCATACAGGAACGTGGAGCTACAGCTACATTATCAGTCTATAAACTCTGCAGTGAAATTTTATTATCTTTCCACGTTTTATGTATTCATTCCTCAATAATGTTTAATTAGAGAGGGTTTGTTAGAAATACTAGCCTGGTGTTCCGCGGAGCCTGTACGGGTACAGCGGCGTGCTAAGCAGCGGTGAGGAGGGAACATGTTGTCGTCCATGTTGAACATCTGACCTGGCTAGAACCTGTGGAGAGCAGCACAGCTGAACAGGAGGCTGTCTGGATGAGAGAGGAAGGGGGGAAGAGGAGGAGGAGAAGGAGGGGGTTGGCTGTGCATCCTTGGCTCCTCGCCCCAGTCCCATTGACCAGACAGCTGAACTGAGCGAGGGAGGGAGGGAGAGAGGATGAGACCAACAGGGAATGTGTGGCTGCTTCTGTTTTTAAACTGATAAATAATCTCAATGCTTTGATTCTGCCCTCGTCTTTCCAAAAATCACCTTGTTGTGGTGAATATGGGTGTTTGAATTTTATTTTTGGTATTTGCACTCCAGGCCAACAGGGGGCAACAACAGCTATGGCAGCCAGTCTAGGAGATAATAATATAATGCAACACAGCTCAAGCATTCATTTGATTTTTGTTTCAATTCCTGTTCAGCGTCACAGGTACTTCTAGGCCGTCCTTGCATACATTTAGCTGAAGACAGGGAAATGTCCTCAACGACAGCCTACGCTACAGGCCACACAGGACGGGTGTCTCAGATGAATGCGCCTGATTTGATGAGTCAGTAAGCGCTGTATATGTGTAGTGTGGAATATGATGTTGATGTTTAAAAAGGTTGTATTGAGTCAAATTTGCAGTTTCAGGATTTTCAAGCATGAAAGTGTGAGAAATGTTGGAGTTACATGACAGCAGAAATGTATGTGGAAATGTAATTCACCCTCCCTCCCTCACACACACACACACACACACACACACACACACACACAGACAGACACACACACACACAGACAGATAGACAGACAGACTGTGCGCGGCCTGTGTGTCAGAGTCAAAGGTGCAGGCCAGCACTGCTAGCCGCCCAGGTGCCGAGCAGATAGGGTTGCAGTGCGTAAGCGGCTAATTCCGGCACCGCTGTGGGAACGCCAGCTGCCCCCGTATTTCTCCAAATCTGAAATTGTTTTGGATTCGCGCGCCAACAGAAGGACTCGACATGCAACAGTGAAAGCAGCTCGTTTCCTGTGTCTTCCCACGTCAATAAAATAAGTGCTCGCTACCGTGGCGAAGCATAACTTCTGTTCTCCAGCAGCCCCCCTGCCATCTCCTCCTCCCTGTGTTTGATAGATGATACAAAATGTATCTGAGCTTTATCAAAACAGAGGGACTCCAGCAGAAAATATGCATATGTTTGACCATTAAAGCCTCACACAATATTGACTGTGCCTTCCCAGGAAAGTGAAATGGTTTCTGTATTTTCCTTTCAGTGTGTGCAACCTTTAAACCTTGTGTAAACTCCTCTTCCTATCTGTAAATGAAAAGCTTACAGTTGAAGCCGTAACGAGCTCCACTCTGTGTAACCTTTAAACCTTTAAAACTTTCCTTTGTTCTGCTTCTGCAAACACACAATCGACAGCTGAGGAACCAAATCAGTGTTTTCTTTTTGGGTCAGTGTCTTTGAAATATAGAGGATCTGAGTGGCGGCCTTTTGTCCTCAGCAACACATTTTTTAGTTCAACATTATAAATGATTTTTTTCAGTCTGGGGTACACTTCTGGTACAGGTTTAAATCAGTCTTGCAATTTTATTTTCATTTAGTTATTTGTGCATCATATCATACTTCATTGTTATAAAAATGCTCTCTTCTTTTCATAATTTATCATTTTTGTCATGTATAAAACCATTTTTTTCCTTTTTAATAATTGTTTTGTTGTATTTCAATCTTTGATATATTTTATGTTGCATTCATTCATTACTGCTAAATATTTAAATTATTTAAAGATTAATATTTGGTATTTTGCGGTCCATTTGGATCATTTTGAGATCTCACTGAAATCAGTGGGCTTAAACATGAATTTGATAAGGTAAAAAAACAAAACAAACAAACAAAAAAAACCTATGGGATTCTAGTCATTCTTAAACACAGATTTCTGCCATAAATCTCTCCTTTAAAAATATTCAGTTAGACAACCCGCCCCGAAACTACTGGTGATTTCGCACAGGTACTTGACAACCCTGTACTACCTCATCATCAGCATCTTAAAGGTGTTGGAATATATTTTATGTGATAAATGTCTTCCCATACTTAATAAATGAAAGCTACAAAGTTAACCCTTGAATTGCTCTCATTTTCTTTCCCACCAAACCAAACCAAACCAAACCAAACGTCTGCACTCTTGGACCTTTGACAACAGGGGAATGAGGCGATTCTCTCCTTGTGTGAAACAGTGCTGGCAGTCTCCCCATTCCCCATATAAACTCTTCTTTTCTTTATTTTTTTCGGTTTCCTCCCCCGGCGATACAGACAGCACAATGGTCTCACTGAGCGGTGACGATTAACACATAAAAGCGACACGGGGAATCTCGCTGCTAGATACTAGTGCACATAAGAGGGCAAAGCATTCATACGATGCCAAGAACTTCAGCGGGAGCCCCCTCTATCTGATTGGTGATCTTTTGTTTTGGCGTTGCCCTCAATTCTGGGGAACGTGCCCAATCAGATTAGTGAAAGGGAGGCAAAGCGAGACGGCAATCGCTGTTTTCTATTTACGGCGTCTATCTCCAAATGGTTTCACTTAAAGCAGCCGCAGATAAGTCAAGTCAAAGTGTCTCCATCTTGGTTCTTT
>OMNV01007795.1:53779-76422 GCA_900303265.1 Brotula barbata | reverse complement strand
ACTCCCTCCACGAGCCTCCCTCTCTTTTCCGTCCGTCCGTCCCCTTCTCATTACTCAAACTGTGTCACGTCAACACTTTGAATAAAGGAGTGAAGTTTTTACTGTGTCAAGGATCTGCTCCGAGCTGTAATTCTGGCGGCTTTTTCAAAGTAAACGCTCCGTGCCGCATTGGTGAAACGCCGCTCCGCCTCCTCTCATGTTCATTAACGTGAGGACTCTTTAGGGGCTCTGTTTTCTTCTGTTTTCTTCTTCCATCCAACGAAGCTCTACTTCCCCTTCCGTGAGTGTTTTCTCTCTCTCTCTTGCTTGTCCTGTGAATGATTCATGAAAGCAAAAATAAGTCATTCGTTAGGACGATGGCAGGATGATTCTTTCCTTGCGACCCTGTCTTGGTGCCGCCCCTCCCTGTGGTATCTCCCCTCCACTCTTGAAAGTCGTGCTGTTCCTTTCATGTTCCAGACCACGTTGACACGCTCTGAAATGGATTCCCAAACCACTTTTCTTAGTTTTACTGTTGCTGCTGTACGTTTCGTCTTTCTTAGGCTCGTGGGTTTTTTTTTTGTTTGAATATGCAAACGCTCATTAATGTTTATTGTGATCAGCTGCTGCCTGCTCCCCACAGTGACTTTATGAGAAATGACTTTGTTTTCAGCAGACTTTAGCATCTTTATGTGTAAAACGTGGAGTGTTTCTGAGCAGCATCACGATGAAAGGCAGAGCAGAGAGGGAGGAGCTACTCACAATGAAATAGGTTTTAGGTCATTATCATCCCTCAAGGGGAAAATTAAACTGAATGACGGTGATTCATGCAGAGTGAGAGGATGAATTAGTGGCTGTGGGATTCAGACTGATGGTTCTGGCCTCCAAATCTCATATTTGTGCTTCGGTCTGGACCTCTACTCTACAGGTCTGTTGCATGTTGCAGATAAATTCTTGAAATTGATCTCATGATACCTGGAAATACCTATTTTTACTCTGTTGCGATGTTTGAGCCCATCCATTCATCGTTATGTCATCAGTGTTCAGTCCAGCACGCCAAAAAAACTGCGGTCTCAGATCACTTCGATGGCTTTGAGTGTCACTTTTGTCCTCAATCATGAGAATATTCAATGCAGAGATGAAGTGACTCTCCTCTTATAAATGTCTTGCAATAGTTGATAAAATCTACAATTCAAGTTTTCCCCGTTGGTTTTACTCAGACTTTGTTTTAATTTTACCCGGAGCAAAAATGATTTCCTTTCTGGATTTGTCTATTAAAACTCTTGGTGTAAATAAACTCTACAGTCCATGAGAATGTCACCCTGCACATTCATCTTACAAAGAGAGAAACCATTCCAGATCCACGCCAGGCTTGGAGCACTTGGGTCAGCTTGTGTTGACCGCGTCCTGAAGCTGACTTAAAGAGTTGTATCTGATGTTCTAATGTGTGTGTATCTGCTTGTGTAGTGCCGGTGCGGGGAGGACGGGCTGCTTCATCGCGGTGGACATCATGTTGGACATGGCAGAGAACGAAGGCGTGGTGGACATCTTCAACTGCATTCGAGAGTTGAGATCACAACGAGTAAACATGGTGCAGACAGAGGTACGCACACACACACACACCCACACACACGCGGTAATGGATGTTACGTCAAATTTGGCGAGCTCAGGGGGTGAAACCACATGAATGGTGACATCACAGTGTTAAAAAATGTAACTGTATTCCTTCAGAGTGGGGAAAAAAGACAGATTCCTGACATTCAGTCAGTCAGCAGAGTAACTTTGAAAACCTTATGCCGCGTTCCGTTTTGTAAGAAAACGTTTTTTCATCAAATCTCCGTCTTCTAAAACGTTCTGTCATTTTGCCGAGCAAAGACTCGGAGCTTCCTGAGATCCTTTAACACCGAGCCGTCCTTCATTCTGTTTTTGTGCCATTAATCATTTTGAGGCAGTCGGCGTCTGGAGATCATTGAAGTCTAATTTTGGAACACTTTACATTTCTATTCCAAGCTACTTTAAGCCAACCTAATCCATCCCGCCTCTGTCTTCCATTTGAACCCACGACGAAAACGCTGCATTTCCCAAAAAGCAACTTTACCTCGAATGAAGAAAAACAACCTCTATTCCACGCTGACGGCTGAAACTCTGAGCTTGAAATTGAGCTGTGAATAGGTCTGAGGTGCCGGGTTCAGAGGAGTTACCCAGAGTCTCGCTTTAAACGTTTACACGCGCGCATGCAAGTGTGCATTTGGAAAAAGAGCTAAACGCATCCTGCCCTGCCTTTTAAATAAGTGAGAGAGCAATTTGTGCCCGTGCCAGAGCCTCCTGACGCCTTTATAATCTTTCTCCACTCAACACAAAGCAATTAATCTTTTAAAAGGTACTGGGGGAGGCGAGGTCCGTGTACCGTGAGTGTGTTTGTGTTTCTCAATGCGTTTTTTTTTTGCATGTGTTTTGTGAGTGAGTGAGTGTGTGTAGAGCAGGTAATGGCCTCTGGTTTCATTTATAAAAGATTGCATCGAGTCCATACTAAAACATCGCATTAGTCGAAAAGAGAGAAATTGCGCGTACGCTCGGAAAAAGTCCGATTTATAAATCAGCCGGCGTGAAACGTTAACGCGTGAAAAACCGTCCACTACACTCCCGCCATCGATCGTAAGTGATCGGTGCAAATGAATGCGTGCATATTGAAATGAGGCCGTCGCGCAGTTAGCATTTTTTGTTAAGCAGCTGAGGGCAAAAGTATTTTATCACAATTCAAAAATAATTTATTTTAACTGATTATTTTTGTCATAAAAAGCCTGAGCTCTTTGTAATTCAGTAGTTATTTAAAAGCTACTTTACATTTAGTGTCAGCCGGCACTAATAGTCTAATTCAACCCTTAAAATGAAGCCAAAGCTGAGCAGTCACTGAGCAGCTACTGATTAATCACTGGATTTATTGATAGATTAGTCGACAACTTCAAATTTAACAATACATTTATTTCTCATTACCACAAAACCTGTTTATTATCATTATATTTTAAAATCAAATTCACCATTAAAACAAATCAGAGCAAACTCAAACAAATAAAGAAAATTAAGGAAATGCGCTGAGAGAGAGAGAGAGAGAGAGAGAGAGAGAGAGGGACAGAGAGAGAGACATTAACATGCGGGTCGGATGCTGTCGCTCATGGCGGCTGGTGCTTTTAAATGGGATCTAGTTGGTTGGAGCACAAAGAGGACACTTGATGCGGAGCACAACAACCCTGCAGGGCAAAGCGCTGCTTGCATTTAATTCACTCTCGGGCTGCACAGAGAGCACGAGCAAATAATACGACGCACAAAAAAACAAACAAAGAAGATGTGTTGAATTTGACACAGTTTGTCAGAACCTTGACAAAAAGAGGAGAAGCAGCTTCCAGTGTCCTCGTAGTATCAGCACTGTTACCACTAAAGGACAGAAAATGTACTTAAAACATCAATTATACTGCAATTTAGGCAGTAAACTGAGATTTAGGGTCGTAAATTAATTCATTCAGTCATGTTAACAACTTCAGTGGAGTTTGGCTCCTCCTTTGCCAATAGGCCGATCAGGTGTGTCATCAGTTCATGGTCTTGGTCTACCTAATGGTTCTAGTCAGACCACAGCGAGTGATGAATCGAAGTCTGTTTCTTTTTGTGTCCCAGTATGAGTTGGTGTTCGTAATGCTGGATCCATATGATCCATATGTAGTCGTGTGACATGTTGGATTATCTCTGCACTTCATTTTTACGTGTTTTCCTCGTGTTGCAGGAGCAGTACGTGTTTGTCCATGATGCCATCTTGGAGGCTTGTCTATGTGGAAACACAGCGATACCAGTGTGTGAATTCAGAGCCATTTACTACAACATCAGCAGACTGGACCCACAGACCAACTCCAGCCAGATTAAAGACGAGTTTCAGGTTGGTGCACGCACGTAAAAGCTTAGGCTCCTGAAGAATACACCCGTTTGAAGGACACGTTTAACATAATTCAATTCAATTTTATTTATATAGCGCCAAATCACAGCAAAGGTTATCTCATGGCAGATCAACATCACACTCTTGAATATGTAGAGACCCAACATTCCCCCGTGAGCAAAATAAAATAATCATGGTGTTTCCTTCAGCAGTACTTTACTCACTTCAGCAGCAATGTTTTATGACAATGACTTACGAGTGTAACTTTATAGACGTAAACGTATTTATCACAACAAAACCAACCTATACCAAAAGTTGTCCAACCAGCCTTGAAGCACTCAGTAACGTTTTGCGAAATCCAGCAAATGGACAAAAAAAAAGCCCTGGGAAGAAGTCTCTTCGACCTTAAAAATATATTCCCATAACACACACTTAGTGATTGAGATCCTTTATTTCTTATACTCCATTAGGTTTTTTTTCAATGTAATCAATCATATTGTGGTGAAATTAACACTCATGCACAGAATCACCAACAATTAAATCACCCTGCAGTCAACGACTTACATCACCAGTAGATATCTACTGGATTTGGATCCCCTTTGCTCTCTGTTTTCTGTAATTATCTTTAATGTGATAATCTTTCCTTTAACCCTTTTGTGTCGATCAGACGCTAAACATAGTGACCCCTAGAGTCCGTCCAGAGGACTGCAGCGTGGGCCTGTTACCCAGGAACCACGATAAGAACCGCAGCATGGACGTCCTGTCAGCTGATCGCTGCCTGCCTTTCCTCATATCTGTGGACGGAGAGAGCTCCAACTACATCAACGCTGCGTTAATGGATGTAAGAGATGAGTGTGTGTGCAAGATTCTTCATTCTTTTCAATTGCTACTGTTCTGTTGTCTTGTTTTATTTATTGCGTGTTTGTTAATTCTGGTCTGCTCCAGAGCCACAAACAGCCGGCAGCCTTTATCGTTACCCAGCATCCTTTGCCAAACACCATGGGCGACTTCTGGAGGCTTGTGTTTGATTACAACTGCTCCTCGATCGTCATGCTCAACGAGATGGATGCAGCGCAGGTATACATGCACACAAAAACATTTAGTTACTTTTTACCTCCCACAAGTGCTTCGATGTCAAATAAATATCAGGTAGAATAAGAGCAGCAGATTAAAACAAAAAGGACAGAACGTCCATTTAGAGTTGAACTGCTTTTTAACTGATTCAACAGAATCAGCCATTGCAATATACAGTGGAGGAAATTCGTATTTGATCCCCTGCCCATTTTGTAAGTTTGCCCACTTAGAGAGAAATGAACGGTCTATAATTTTTATATAAGGTTTATTTTAACAGTGAGAGAGAGATTTTTTTTTAAAATCCAGAAAAAACACATTATATGAAAGTTATAAATTGATTTGCATTTGATCGAGTGGAATAAGTACTTGATCCCCCAGCAAAACATGACTTAGTACTTGGTGGAGAAACCCTTGTTGGTCTCTAGTTGGTCTCCAGGTTTGCACACATCTCAGGATGGATTTTGGTACACTCCTCTTTGCAGATCCTCTCCAAATCCTTGAGCTTTTGAGGCAGTCGCTTGGCAAGGTCTGGAGACTGGCTAGGCCACTTCATGACCTTGATGTGCTTCTTCTTCAGCCACTCCTTTGTGGCCATGGTCATATGTTCTGGGTCAGTGTCATGCTGGAAGACCCATCCACGACCTGTTTTCAGTGAGGGCCCTGTTCATTGCCCCTCGTAGCGGTGAAGTGGTCCTGTACCCTTAGCAGAGACACAGCCCCGGAGCATAACGTTTCCACCCCCATGCTAGACAGTGGGGACGGTGTCCTTGGAGCCATAGTCATTATGTCTGTTCCTCCAAACACGGCGAGTTGAGTTGCTGCCAAAGAGCTCTATTTGGGTCTTATCTGACCACATCACGTTCTCCCAAGCCTTCTGGGAATCATTAAGGCGTTCATTGGCAAACTTCAGACGGGTCTGTACGCGTGCCTTCTTGAGCGGGGGGACCTTGCGGGCACTGCCGGATCTCAATCCATTACGGTGTAGTGTGTTACCAATGGTTTTCTTGCTGACTGTGGTCCCAGCTGCCTTGAGATCAGTTACAAGCTCCTCCCGTGCAGTTCTGGGCTGATCCCTCACGTACCCCACGAGGCGAGATCGACTGACGGTTATTTTGTCACAATTCTATTTTCGAACAATCCCACCAACAGTTGTCACCTTCTCACCAAGCTGCTTACTGATGGTCTTGTAGCCCATTCCAGCCTTGTACAGGTCTACAATCTTGTCCCTGATGAAGAGATTAGGATCTGTGGAGAGGTGGAACAGTGTCTTTTATCAATGTAACGAGTTAAGATTAGGAGTACTTTCTTAAAGCAGGACGACTAATCTGTGTGCCTCATGGGCACGTACCAGAATTCTCGCTGGCTGGTAGGGGATCAAATGCAAATCAATTTATAACTTTTACATAATGTTTTTTTTCTGGATTTGTTTTTTATATTCTGTCTCTCACTTCCATAAGAATTATAGACCGTGGGTAAACGTACAAAATCGGCTGGGGATCAAATACTTATTTCCCCCACTGTGTATCGGATTGGCAACAAAATATCATTGCAACATTGTATTTGAAGACTTAATTGACGTGGAGAATTCAATTACAACTGAATGTATTTTATGTCAGAATTTTAACCGTTAAACCTCTTCGTCACTGTTTTCACTGCAGTTGTGTATGCAATATTGGCCAGAGAAGAGTTCGTGTTGCTACGGCCCCATTCAAGTGGAATTCATCTCTGCAGACATCGATGAGGACATCATCAACCGCATCTTCAGGATCTGCAACATGGCCAGGGTATGCAAGCACTCAAAGCATTACCATTATAACATGAACATTTTTGTTTACTCATTAATTTTAACCAAAAAAAAAGACACTAACTGTGGATATGTGAGAATGCTGTCCTGTTTACTACGGGTGTGTTTAAAAAAAAAATCGATCATATACACACACAACACGATTTTGGCCCAAGTTTCCACTCGCCTGAATTGTCAAGTGTAGAGGCCCACTGACACATCGCAGGAAATATCAGGTGTGTTTACTATGTGGACGTGTCGTCAACTGACTGACTAATGGAGAAACCGCTAATGAGCCAACATTCAATGTCAAAACCTGAGTGTGAAAAAGGTTGAAATATTCAGGATTTTTCCTTCCTCGAAACATTTCAGCAGCAATCCCTGCACTATTTCTAGTTTTAAATTGATTTATTGCTAATTACAAGCAATCACATCATGTCAACCACAGTGGGCAGGCTCAGCTTTGGTCCGCTGTCCGACATAAACCAGTGAGGTGAAAGTGGGTCAGCTCAGTAAAAGAAGTCTAACTTGTACTGGTTCTAGATTTAGTTTAGTTCCACTAAACTTCCATTGTGGAGCATCAGGCTCCCACCAACGGTGAATGGCTCGATGTCTGACGTCAGGTTCAACACTGAAATGATTCTTTTTTACGTATAGTGGTGAGGAGTTACAAAAAGACGCCGCAAATGCCACTGCGTCGCATTATAGCTGTAATGTAAATTTATGAGCTAATGGACCGTATCAATCGCTAAACACGCTTATGTACCTACGAAACCAGGTTAACACAAGTAAGACTCTTAAATCTCTGTTTACACACAGTTTGTCAGTAATCTCAGTAAAGGTTCTAACGCCATTAGTTGGCCTTAACCAAGAGTGGTGTGTCCACGTACGTGTGGTTAATTACGACAAAATGTCTGTCTTCTCACGTATCATTTATCCTCTTCTTTCCCTTCACCTCTTCAGTCCTTCTCCTGCTCTTTTCTACTCCCTTCTCTACTCATTTTCTCACCCAGCTATCCATAGCAGCCCTCGTGCCCTATCGCCTGCACATACCTATAGTGTTTAGTGAACTCCTCCTCTCCACCATATCCTATCATTCCATTCCCTTACTCCCCCCTCTCACACACACATCACAAGTGTAGCGTGAAATGGCTCATATCATCGCCACAAGAGCACGTCTTGCTGGGATAGCAGCACTAACCGGTCTGAGATTGTACCACCCAACCTGAAGCAATCAGACAGACAGGGGAGGGGGGATGGAGGAAAAAAAAAAGCAAGAGACTGGCAAAGCTAGATTAGGAGTAGTCCTGTAACGACAGCATGTACAATTAGTCTTGTACGAACATCTGTGATGCACAGCTGCAAGTGCTGCAAAGAACACAGCTTGTACAGATTGGGAAGAAAATTTCCATCTAAACCTGAACAAGTGATTTGAGAATCTTCTTTGAATCCAGTCTGACCCAACACACGGCCCGACATTAACGGTTGCCCGAGGCAAGTAAAAAAAACAAAAACAACAACAAGCAAGCAAAATCTGTTTCAACATGCCAGTTTGGACAAGTACCAATTCAGCGCATTTGCTCTCTCTCTTTCTCCTATCAGTTGCCGGTTGTCGCTCCCTGCCTGTTGGTAATGACATGCTGACGTCAGACATAACTATTCAGTCAGTCTGTTCATTTGAAACATGGCGTATGTTATATATATGTATATATATACATATGTTCGCAGCCCAAGGTAGAAAAGTTAAATTACGAGAAAGATAGGGGACGCAGAACTTTTCTCCCCTAGTGGAAAGAAACATATCCGTGGGTGGAGAACGATGACACACAATACCGATGGACCCTTGTGTCCGCAGATTACACAGAGACAGCCACAAGCAGCTAAAAAAAAACGTATTACAACAGCTTATGTCGCTAAGACTGAGAAGTCATTCTCCTACTCGCTCTTCAAATGGAGTTGAGTAAAATCTTAACGTCGGACCGGCACTTTTCAGAGTTACCAAACCAATGTAAACCTATGACAAATACTGCTGCACGCTGATTTATTATTTTAAACACTACACACACAAGTTGAAATCAAAAGCTCATCCACCTGCTGAATAAATAACTGATTGATACGTCCATAAAAGGCCACTCACCCTACTGGTGTGTGGCCGATCTGACCAGCTGAGCTAAACCTGACAAACATCTGAACTCAGCCGAAGCCCATTGGAGCTCTTTGAAATGACGACTGAATCCGGCTTGACATAAACAGTACTGTTGGGCTCGGACAGAAATGCCAAGCTCATATCTAATTCAACACTGTCCTGTTAGTGGACAGCATCAAAATGCAGTATTGGAGTTAAACTGACCATGATAGATTGGTGTTTTACAGTGGCACATATAGCACCCAGAGCTGCTATACTTACCTCTGCAGTATGATGACACTCCTGCTTCTATCCTCTATCTGCCAGCCGCAGGACGGTTACCGTCTGGTGCAGCATTTCCAGTTCATTGGCTGGCCGGCCTACAGGGACACACCCCTCTCCAAGCGTTCCATCCTGCAGTTGGTCAGGCGGCTCGCTAAATGGCAGGAGCAGTACGATGGCGGGGATGGGAGAACTGTGGTACACTGCCTGTAAGTTGAAAACTCACGTTAATACCATAAATCATGTCGTTAATTTTGAAATCAGATTCTTATTCAGTTTTAATTCAACCCAGCTTGATGGCAAAACTGCACCGCTAAGTAGTCCCTACTTCCAGCGTTGTCATATGACAAGGTGCAAAGATGGAGCTGTTCCACTGTCCTTTAGCCACTGCCAGTGTGTATCGTCATATCAATGTTTTGTCTTATTTAATTGAATTTGAATGAGTCACACTTGTTAAATGGATACAATCCTATCTTTGACGTGTGTATTGATTTGTCAAATAAATTGTTTTTCTGACACCACTATTAGCTTGTAATTAGCATTATCTTATCTTAGCAGGAGAAACATAATTTTACTCAATTTTGCCTAAAAACATACAAATGAGTAAATATGGCCACACACACAGTATGTGCACTGCTCAACTCCACAATTACTGCCTGTGCAGAGCAAATGAAGCTGATAATGAGTGAGATGAACAGAGGCTGTAAAATCTATAGAGGAGAGATTACAGGGAACTTACACTAACAATATCAAATACTCTCACACACACAAACACACACTCAGGCATGCCTTAAGCACTTCATTGGTGCTCATCCAATCAGCTTCCTCTGTCACAGCTCATTGAGCCAATCAGCATTGACATTGATTTATTTTGTGTAGCTGCTGTGTCCTTTATTTGCTTTGAGTGTGTTTCTTTGTGTGGGAGGTGGCAAGAAGCTGAGCTTAACTACCTCAAATTTGTATTGAAACTCTCCACATGTCCATAAATTTAAATACATACACACACGCATACATACTAGGATAGTCTATCTCTGCTAGGTGGTAAATATGAAAGAGCATCTCGATACATTGCCAACAATCCAATTCATTAACGATATATATATGCAGCAACTACCAATACGATAAGATTCACCCCCAAATCCTGACGCCATTTCATTCAACACAATGCAATACAATTGGCTCAATTCAAAGGAACGATACTATGCAATGGAATGAGTTTGGTTCATTACCCAAACAATATTAACACCTTTCACAAACGGCCCGTTTTTCCACAATCTTGTATCAATGTCTGTCTGTCTCAGGTTTACAGTACAGTTACAGCACAAAACACTTACAACACTAGGGTCACATAATAGGATGCTCAAGATAAACTACAACAATGAAGCATAGTGCGATATGAAACAAGTGCTGCCAGGCAGCTCACAGATGTGCTTAACGTTCTTTCAGTAACAGGTTAGCAGGCCAACTCATGAGTGCAGCAAAAGCAGTTTCTATATAATGCATCAATAAAAAAGAAAAGAACCTTTCACCAGGAGATCTTTCACAATGTAAGAAATATAAACTATTATTGGCAGGCACATGCTGCTGTAAAAACCAACACCAGTCTGCCTGTCATAATCAAAACAGTCATGAGAAGACATGCAGGAGGTATTTGAAGGCCTCATTCTCTGTAATGCTGTAATGTCTGGATATCTTTACAAATAAAGAAGGAACACAGCGTTGGTCATTGTCTTTGAACGAGTGGAGCAAAAAAACTATATCTACTGGTTAAATGATCCCAAGTTAACCGGACACAACTAGCTGGTTTGTTTCCCCATGTATTCCTGTTTCATGGACACTTTGCAGAGTAAAAGTGATGCTTGGTACAGGAAACGCACTTAGAGAAAGAACCCCCTAAAAGTAAATAAGCTCTGCACTACGTTTAAAAGAAGTATGACGCTGAATATGTAAGATAATAAAATATTTCTACAGCGCTTTCAACCAAAGCGTTTTACAATGTTTGCCTCAAATTCACCCATTCATACACGCATTCAAACACGGCCATAGAGGTAACCATGCAAGGCCCACTTGCTTGTCGGGAGCAATTTGGGATTAGGGTCTAGCTCAGGGACCTTCAACATGAACGAGCCGGGGATCAAACTGGCGACCCTTCAATCAGGTGATCACCCTACCACCTAAGCCACGCCGCCTTAAAATGGCACACACCCCGAATAAAGAGAAATTGAAGGGAAATTCTACAGCTTTACTTTGCACAAACTGATTACTCTGTAACTTCTCTAGACATTAACTTTTATGATTTCGGTACATGGTGTTCTTAATCTTAATCTGAAAAGCTCAATAAATGTATCCAAAGTAAAGCAACCCTGAACAGTTTGCCTTAAAGTGCATTTAATTATGAATTAATTTATCTGTGTTTAATGGGATAAATACTTAAATTGCTCAAATCCACAATTCCACCCATGTTTTCAAGGATTCAACATCATAGGGCCCAATAATTGCCAGTTTATCCCACCATTTTTGCCCCACCGTGGTAAATGTGAGTGATGGGGGCGTTGTGTGCTCCAGGCTAAAGACAGCTACACTGGCTAATCAGCAGCAGCTATTGATTTTTTAGACTCAGTAATACCAGAGATAAGGAGAAACATGATGGTTCAATCAATAGCTGGTGAAAATAGATTCTTTTTCGCTCCTCACTTGTCCTGGAGGTTGGAATCTGATGGCTTTTTAATGCTGAGCACATGTCTCATTTTCAGCAGGTCACAATGGGGAAACCAGTTCGGGGAGCTTGAGGAGCCACACATTTAACAAAGCAATCTGTCTGAGCTTTATTTATTTCAAGATATACATTTTAGATAGAAGAGGATGAGAAATATTGAGCTGTATGCATATAAAAGGGAAAATCGTTTGTTGAAAGCCACAGAGGTTGGCAGGCACACTGGTTTGTGGTGCGTTTAATGAATAACAACTATGCTGCTGTTTGTTATGAAGTGCAGCAAGAGGGAGAAAGTTAAATTGACTGTGTTAGACTTTTGAAAACCCACACGACACCAGCACTCTGTAGCTGTCTTGAAGAGTTAAACTCCATCCATCTGCTATTCTGAGTTGGATAAGACAACGCCTACATTCCCATGCCAGGCCTTAAAGTGATCATTGTTAGGTTTTTTCCCTCTGGCGAACAACATCTAATGTTAGTAGGAGGTAATAACAGCAGGTTGGTAAACAACTACTCCCATAATTCCATCAATAAAAGTGCAAAATATGATACAGATATCAAATGCCTTGTACACATTGCACCACTTTCCAAGTCATTAGATCGGTCTACAATTCTACAATTCACAGTACTGACTCGTGTCACCACATAATCTCTCCTATGGGAGAGATCCCAACGAGTATGTCATATCTCAATGTCACATTTAATAATGCAAGTTCCGTCACCAAAAGATATTTCCCCACACAAGAAAGGACAATAAGCTCCGCTGAAAATAAATGTCTTCGTAGGCTAACTTTGCTCTCATTGGCTGGGCCTCCCTGTCTGTCACAACATGATCCACACACGTAGTGGAGTCGCAGACAAATCCAGATCTTAAGCACACCTCGTCTCCTGAACCTCGCGTATGCCCCTGCTAGCCTCTTGGGTTGCATTGCTGGACAAAATTAAAATGACAATCCGTGCTCACAGGAACCCAGATGAGCAGATTTTGTCAATGAGCAGCAGTTTGCACAAAAAGCATGTGTTTTAAGAAGCATACATTCACGTCAGAACGCAAATGTAGAGTTTTAGAGCATATCACTTTATCAGACAAAAATGTATTCATTTCAAGCAGGAGCGAAAACGTTATGAGAACATTTTATTATAACGTGTCAAACTTAGTTTATATGCTGTGCCTAGTTGGATGGAAACAACTTATCACACCATCAGAACGGAGCTTGAAGTCCTGGCTCCCCGCGTCTGTTTTGTAAAGTTTTAATTAAAACTGTGACTTTTCTGAGTTCAAGTTTCAAAGTGTATTTTTCAAAGACTGACACAATCAACCTGAACACGGCAACAAGGACTGTAACAAAGCAGAGGCGGAAGAATATCTGAGGGGAAGTAAATGCCTGAAAGCAAACATTAGACTTCGTGATAAACACATTTTACAAAGCACGGCTCCCAGAGTGATAAAAGGAGGAAAAGGGAAGTTCCTGCTGTTCTATAAACGAGAAACGAGAACATGTTCGACTTCTGAAGCTTCAAAGCTGCAGATCTGAAAACACCTGGGGTGTTTTCATATTTACACTTTCTCTTCCTCTCCCTTAATTTGTCGGTTCCTCATGCTCTATTCTTCTGATCTGATTTGATTTTTAGGTTGGAGTTACGAAGCGATGGTGATGTTGATTGTTGAAGATCTTCTCACCATCTTTTTCCTCTGATTCCTCCCTGTTTTACCCGTTTTACCTTTTTACCTGTCTCTCCCTCGCTCATTTCCTATCCTCTCTTTTCTTGTGCAGTACCGGTGGAGGCCGGTCCGGAACGTTTTGTGCCATCTGCAGCATCAATGAGATGATTCAGCAGCAGAACATTGTAGATGTTTTCCACACCGTCAAAACACTGAGGAACAACAAGACAAATATGGTGGAAACTATGGTGAGGAGACACACACGCACAGATACGTACTGTATGTAAGTCTTTGTTATTAGCAGGGCTGCACCTAACAACTATTTTCGTAATAGAATATTCTGTAAATACAAACTATAAACAGAAACAAAACAACAATACATCTACATCTAATATCTACATATAATCATCAAAAACATGCATAGAAGTATGATAGCACGGTGTTAAGAAGGAAAAGAAATACAAACAAGTCACAATCATGACGCAGATGTGACTGTTCGGTTTCTGTCCGTCCACAGGAACAGTACAAGTTCTGCTACGAAGTGGCCCTGGAGGCTCTCAGTTCCTTCTGATTGGCCAAAAACCTTCCCTGACTTGCCATCGATGCTGCCTGTCAATCTCAACGTTAACACTGGGATGCACAAAACACAGACCTGCTTCGTTTTGACCCAAACACAACCAGTGTGCGAGCATGTGTGTGACAAAAAGTGTGTATGGGTGCATGTGTGTGAATGAAATAGAGGGCATGGTCGAGCGCCCGTATGTGCGAGTGTGCTTGTGTGCACCTTTGTGTGTGCCTGTGACAAAATACACACCCCCACACACACACCCTGTACAGAAGAGAGAAAAGCTTCAAGACTGTGGACTTTCCTTACACGCTTGTACAAAGAAAAAAGAAAAGCTGACATGGTGACAAAGCCAGATGTTTAAAAAAACATTTTCCCTTCTATCTTTCTGTTCTCTCTGCTGGGCTGTGATGTGATTATTGTACAGTATTTCCTTTTTAGATATATTTTGCGCCTTGAATGTTGTCTCGTTCTTAAGGCTACATGCACACTGCAAGATTTCTCCTGACGTTCACCTTAAGCTATTGTTGAGGTGATGCCTCAACTCAGTATTTTTGGCACCATTTAAGGCCCTAACATACTTGAATTTAACTGCACACGTCTTCATAAATTTTGCAGTTGTTCTAAACGTTCTTTGTGCACGCCTTCCAAAATTACCCACTTAAACTCGGAAGGAAAAATACTACTTTTATGCTGTCTGCACATGTTCTATTCTAATCACATTCTGGCAGTCAGAATGAGACACAATACATTGATGTTTTTTTTTTTCTTGTAAAGCAGCAGTCGTCAATTCATAGTGAAATGTGCGCAGTGAAACTCGATTTAGAAGGCAAAACCTGAAAACAACTCAATATTTATAAAATTTATTGGTTGTTTCTGGCCACCCTATCCAGAATACAGTAGACCTTCGACTCGAGCATCTGCTCTTATTCTCTGTTCATGCAAGCGGTGAACTATTTCTGGGTAAGACACGATAGGCCGCTAAAGGCTTTATGTAGCTTTCACCACCTGGGGGCGACAGGTTTCACGCCTGCGCAGAGGAATATTTTCTGGGCTAGGACAGTAAACCAGATGAGGCATCTTCGTGCATGCGATGAAGAAATCCTACTAATACACACAAGTTCATACATTTTCATTGTGAAGGTTATGATGCCTGAACTACTGTCTACAGCCCTGTTCATGTGAACATGAGTAAGACGGACGGCATATTGTACATGGAAAAATACAAATGTATAGAACACAGATGTATTTTGAAACCCATGTCATCTTTTTCATAATACACAAGTGATTTGCATTCAAAACCAAGTGTCAATAAAACTGCCATCCCTGTTCTGATCTGCGCCCTAATGGACAGAGTTTTCAATTTGAGTTCAGGTACATGCAGAGTACGCAGGCAGGTACATGAACAACGAGGGTCATGAAGTCTGCACGTTGCATGCACATTACGAAGTAAAATTGAAGTCGCCCTACATTGAAAAGCAAAGCACCCTGACTTTGAACGCATTACCTTTAATTTCAAGTAGAGTAGATATGTAAACAAGTCTGTTTACTGCAAAGTGTTATAAACACAATTAAAATACAAGAACGTTTATATCAGAAGATATATTGGAGCTGTAAAAATATACAGTTTTGTAAATCCATGCTGTGTGACTTTATATGATGTAAAATCTTGTAGCGTGCATACACCCTTACTGTAAATAAGAAAAGGCAACCACAGTCAAGCAAACAAACACACAGGTACAATAACACGCACCAGATACATCACAAGTAAAGGCCATCATTTCAATGTACTAAAAATATATGTCATCTTTAGCGACTACAGCAGGCTGGAAAGGCTTTATGCTACCTTACAAAGTTACACTAATAACACAGTAAAACGGGGTGTAGGGCCGAAGGATTTTTTTTTTTTTGAGAATTTGGGAATAAAGTCGTGATATATCAACAAAAAGTAGAAAGCGGCAACTGCTTTGTTACACTTGTGGTCTGTTTGAACACAGCTAACAATTAGTACAAATGAGTTCAAACTGTTTGGATCATGTGAATGTCAAAATGAGTCTTGTTGGTTGAAAAAATAGAATTTATTCTCATCAAGCCTGCAAATCTTGCAGAATTTGGTCTTCTGGCCAAATTACACTTTGCAGTCAGAACAGAGATTTGCTGTAAATTTCAGCAATACATTTAAAACATCTATTATGGGGCAATGTTTGAGGCCAGCAGTGCAATGTTATGTCTTTGCCTGGTGCGGTGCAAATGAGCAGGTGCAAGCCATTGGGGTGAATGGGTTTCAGAGCGGGAAGCCAAAATCGTGATTGAGATTACAATTTGATTAATTGTTCAGCCCTACCGCTTGGTAGTAGGGCTGAACAATTAGGGCAGTAGGGCAGAGTTCAGTGCCAATATTCAGTCCTACAATTGTGACTCCATCTCACAATAATGAAATTTAGGTTACTGACTTTAACTGTCGTTGTTAAAGCACCACCATCAGGTCAAATGTGGCCACATTTTTTACATATGTAACAGAGGTCACCAAGTCAACCGAGATTGGTTGAGATACAGCACTTTTGGAAGAATGCACCAAGCCAACTCAACTTTAGCAATCAATTAGTAAATTAAAACAATAAATATGAAAAATATAAAATAAAACTTTTGCCCAGCCTGGTCTAGATCTTCTATATATATATATATAGATATACAAGATTTTGTGACAATTGAGTCAAAGTTGTAGCAGCAGATGGATGGATATGGACAGACCCAAGTAATCCTGGGGAAATAACTGACAGCATGCTGATCTAAAAATGTATTTGACAAATTCACTCCATAATCTAACAGGAAACGACTTCAGTTAGAGATTGAACTCAGGGTGAACGGAGGGCAACCCAGCTGTCCCTTTGAGGATTGGCGTTAATGAGGATTATCCGTGTGATGGACTGACACCAGTTTGCTGTGATGTAGACTGATGCAGGTAGAGGTTACCATGTTTCTGTTTTTTCAAAGTAAAGCTTTTAAAGTGTAAATGGTAATGTTTTATCTTTGATATGTCAACATTTACTCTTTCGTTCAGTGATTAAAAGGCAAGGGCAGGGTTATGTTTCTATTCGGGCAACAGAACGGAAGCCCAAAAAGAATGTCAAATTGTCTTATTTTCTTATTCTTTTACCTATATAGTGAACTCTTTTTATTGTTACCCCTGTTTGAGAAAATCTAGACAAGAGATACTAAAGCAATCATTTTCTTGAGATAACAAGATGATTTTATTGTTTTGCCTATATGGGCATAGAAGTGATTCAGGTGGCAGGCCGTTAGTGTCTTTTTACTCAAAGCACTCTTTAGTTTTGATAATTTGTTGTATTGGATTTTGATGAATTTCAATATCAATGAGATTCTCCTTGTGATTGATTTCTACGGTTTGCTATGAAATTGATAATAATCTATATTACATAAATTTGCTAATTATTTCCCAGTAAATATACTGGAAAGTTTGACAAATCACATTTACAGTGTCCTTATTATATCCTGCTATTATTATAAATTATTTTCCTCAAGATAACATGAAAATGTTCTAGTTAGCTCCAGAAAAAAAACAACTTCTGTTTACTCATATCTCAAGAAAATGATCTATCTATCGAACATCCTCAACCGTGATTCGACTACGTGTGTGTGTATGTGGGTCGGGGGGGGGCAGAAGTCTGTAGCTAATGTGGAATAACTGAATGAATTTCTGAATGATGGAAGCACTGGTCTTATCTGTTTTAGTGCATAGATACTGTATTTTAATCTTCATCATGAAAGCTGCCTTCCATGGGATTACAGATGAGATTTGGTTTATGGCTAAAAAAATAAAAATATCGTTAGAGGTAGGGTCATCTAGTCTGAACTTACAATTATAGAGCGGTAAACAAAATCAAGACATTATGTTATTTCTGTGTCATGTGACAGTAACTAACCAATGACATACTTGTCAAATCACGGTTGAGATAAAAACAACATGGAAAATAATTCTACAATGTTTGCTGAGTTCTTGATTTTAATTTAATGTGGAAAGAAGATTTGAGGCCCTAGACTCAAGATGAGTTAGAACGGGTGATGTTTTTGGGTTCACAACCACTTTTTTAATCTACTAACCCTTTGGTTGATATGCCACAGTGAAAATGTTCACAATTTGAAGCTTGTGGCAAAAACCTGACATGCTTTTCAAGCTTTGTACTGCGGCAGTCTGAGAACTCCTCCATTCTGCTCTGCGCAGGCTTAGATACATATTAAACAACAAACGATTATCACATTGAAATGTACATTTTTTGTTTATATTGTGACATGCAGGCTGTGCTTTTGTTTTAATTGTATTAATGGACCTATCAAAGACCAGAGGAGTGTTGTCATGAAGGCGATGTGAATGCCAGTAATGTTTAACCCTTGTTTCCCCACTAAGGCTTTACTTTCCTGGCTCAGTTCAAGGCCAATCATTTGTATTATATATTTTTTTTGTCTTTTGGATCTTTTTGTCTTAAATTTGTACATTTCTTTTGTATAATTATTATTCTGGTGATTATTTGTCTAGCACGTTGTTTAGATCTGGTGGTGCCATTACCATTGGTTGTTTAGTTGTTTGAAATGTGGTTAAAATGAAGTAAAGGGACCAAAATGTTGAACGTGACCTCATCTCCTTCAATTTTGTTGTGTTTATTTATTCCAAATGTTATTTGAAGTGTCTGCGGTGTGCACAATTCATTAGGAGTGAAACGATAGATTTTAACAGCGATAAAATACACATCAAGATACATGGTTGGCGATATGATTAAAGGACAATAGTGGCTCATTTAGAGCAATACAATGATGATGAATTGAAATCAATAAAATAACTATTTAGTCCAAATTCCATCTGTGTGAACTAAATATCTGGACAGAACGGGATTCCTTGAAGTTTCCCTGAAGCATTACTCTAGTATTGAACAGGTACTGGTCCAGGACAAAAAAAGAGTACGGTATTGGATTGGTCAGAATATAAAACAGGGTTTCTTCTCTCAGGAATACTTCTGAAAATGTAGGTTAGACATACGTCTAATTTTATATAAGGAGACCAAGTTAACAAACAACTGAATAACAGTAAGGAAGTGTTTGAGCTCCAATAAGCACTGTGTGTGTGTGTGTGTGTGTGTGTGTGTGTGTGTGTGTGAAGCGGTGAAACAGAGGAGTGGAGATAATGTCAGAGCGACAGAACAGGGACATCAGGAAACGCAGAAGAAAGTCTCACACTGCGCTAAAATGAAACAAGTGCACATAAATTAGGTAAATAACATAAAAGAACATAGTCTTTACTGCATTTTGCTGTCATTTATGGTTGCACTGAGTTTCTGCGGCCCCACACACACACACACACACACACACACAGAGCTCAACAGTGAACCAGGTGGTTGAAGTACTCGAGTTGATGACAACTACATTTGTAACGTTACAGGAAGTGCAATAAAAGGTTTGTGAGTAAAAAAGCCAATAAGTACTATTTAATCCATGTTGTAAGTATTGTAAGTACAAACATTAGTCTTGAAAAATGGGGCATTGTGTGTTCTGATCCGGTGATTTTCAACCACTGTGCCGCGGCACAAAAGTGTGCGGTGAGAAATCGTCAGGTGTGCCGTGGGAAATTATCCAATTTCACTTCAAAAATATTACTTAGTTAACGCAAATAATTTGCCATGGTTGAGCGTCTGTGCCTGCAATGTAGTGACTGGCAGAGTAATTAAATACTCTTCCATGTCAGTGGGTGGCAGTAGGTAGCGCAATAATGACTGTTAATTTAAGACAATAGAAATAGTGATGCATGCGAGAGGTGGCGGTGACAAGACGAACAACAACTTTGGATAAATATTTGAAAAGGAAAAATGCCCGAACTCGACCCTGGACAAAAAGTTCTAACCCAGATGAAAAGTGTAGTATCAGTGGTGGTCAAAAGGAAGCAAAAACGGTGAGCTCGAGGCAAGACAGCAAAAGTTATCTTCCGTTTGGATTTACTAGACCAGGGAGCCGACTGCACCGACTCTGTTATGCTTGGTGTGCTATCCAACAGTGCCATGGTCCTAAGCAAGCTTAAACGCCATCTCCAAACAAAACAAGAACACGGACTATTTTGTTCGCCAGCAAAAAAAAACCAAAAGTAGTAGCAACAGGCAACTTTTATGACAAAAACTACAAAGGTATCTGAGAGAGCTCTCATAGCAGATCAGCTTTGTGTCCATCTAAACAGGCCCACGTTTCACACTGAGTGAGTATAAATAAATTGAGAGACTAAATTGTCATATATACTGTATTAGGCTACAATGTATCACTTTGTAAAATATTTGGTTGGAGGTGTGCCGCGAGGTTTCTTTAATGTAAAACGGTGCCTTGGCTCAAAAAAGGTTGAAAAACACTGTTCTGATCAATGTGGTAAGTTTTTTTGCTCTTTTGAAATAGACATATTTATTTTCATACATAAAGGGAGCATAAATATGCCTTTAAACACTTGTGAGGTAAAGGAAGAATAAAACACTGTTTTCATAGGCTGATATTTTCTCATGGTTCTAATCAATCAGAGTCAGTGATGAGTGCAGCCTCATCCTTTATTTAGCCAGTTGATTCCCAAGGAGCTCATAAATATGCATGAGTGTGCGATTAGCATAGGCACCAAGGACAGGGCCTGTACCTTGGCATTATGACGATCAATCAGAAACACTAAGGGGCTCCTCAGAGGGACGCTGTCAGCCTGGCTTTGGGCTGAGCTGATGTGCACACACATCACAAAAAAGTACGCACAAAGCATACATAACACACAAACACACATGCCACAAAGGCCCGCAGAAGCATCAATTTCCACACATGGATTAAAAGCAGACAGTAGACAGAGATAGGCAAAAATACATGAGAAAAAAAAGCACACAGTGGAAAGAGATGGGCAAAAACACATGAAAATATATTTTGGTACAAATACACATCAAAATAAGTGTTTTGTATACTGAAAATACAAAAATGCATTTTGATGTGACCATAAGATCAAAACCTTAATGATATCCTACAATATCTTTAAAGTTTTTAATATGAGGTTTGGTGTCCTACGTCAAGGCAGGGTTCCTGCAGGTGTCACCAAGTCACATTTTTAAATTTTTAAGACGTTTTTATGACCAATTTAAATGAAATTTAACAACTATTTCACAGCCATATTGACAAAAGAGTATTAGGGAAAATTACTATGAAAGAAGAAATTAGTCGCATTCAATGTAAGAACAATGACAGAACAAAAGGAAATCAAACAGGTCTCCAACACTGCAAATCCTGCACAAAAAATGTCTCCTGATAACACTGAGACAGTGCAGCCTCCATAGCGCAATGTCAGCAGACTCATGAATGTTTTTCTTCAAATTGCATAGACTACACATATTAAATAACAGCAACATACAAACTCACAGCAAATCTATCGATCACAATCAATATCAAAGCTTTCCATCCATGACGAGCATTGATAAACATAGTCCAGCTCGTGGGGACTAAGTTCAGAGACATCTCAAAAAACGCTCCTGTTTTTCTTTTAGATTTAGTTTATTTCCTTGATGATGTTTTTCACTCTTATGAGCCACCCCTCTCTATTCTTCCGCTTTTTTGTATTTCAGAACTGAGTTTGTAATGACTTTGAAAATTGGCCCATTTCATTTGGTCTCACTGAAATGTCATTATCTCAGGGAGAAAGAGGAGGCACGGGGTGGGGCTGTAATATAATTTTTCACTCCAACAGGCTTATTAATATATTTCTCACCAAGATCTTGTAACAAGGTTATTATGCGTCCAGAGCAACTCACATGCATCTCCATATGCTGAATTTTCACTTTCAGAAAATAGGACTCTTTTAGTTATCATGGTCCGCCCAAAAAATGATCCGGTCTCCGGGCTGGATTTTTACAGTAATACTGCGCTCCAGTATCGAAAATAGAATAATTACATGTCCTTAGAGTGACATACAATAGTCTTGAGATTGACATATTTATAATCTCAGCAACGCTCCACGTCTTTAAAGCTTAACAGTGACCACCCACATCTTCCATGAGGAAAAGCAGTTACCACTGACTTTAATGAGGCTTCTTAAACTGTATTTAAAGTTGATCTTGATCATTGGAGGGCACATTAAATGAGTCAGACTGTCAACAGTCCTCTATATAGTGTTATTTCAGAACTTCACATTTATGTATACAATTTTAAGTCAATCTATCACATACACGAAGAACCCAAACTGATTTAAATCCAACAATCCATTATCCATGGCGCTTATTAAGTCAGGGTTGGGGTGGGGGTGCAGCCTATCCCAGCAGTCATTGGGTGAAACAAGTCTTCGCTGACCCACTCTCAGATGTCATATCAAGCCCTCTCAGACAGCTTCTGGGAATAGGGGGCATTAAGACAACTTCGTATCACCCCCAGACGGATGGGTCGGTCAAACGTTTTAATCAAAACATTAGTTTTGGCCTTGAGCTGACTTAGTCTGGGGCCGTTGACTGCCCGGCCTCCCTCTTTTGCAT